>JAAGKR010000828.1:75436-147912 GCA_011419295.1 Clarias macrocephalus
TCTTCTTTTTACTTTCCCCCCCCCCCCCCCCCCCCCACCACCTGTTTGGCTACTTAAAGGAGGCGAGTAGTGTTTTATTTTAAACACTGACTAATTGTGATACCACTTTTTAATCTGATATCAGTCATTTTAAAACTACTATCCCATTACACATACCCATCACCTTTTTTTATTATTGTACGTTCTAACACTATTACAATGCAGTTAAATATAAAATCTATATGTATTAATGTAGAATGTTTGTAATAATAGTTTTGTTCTAATTTACAGGGGTCAAATTGGATTATATCTTAAAATGGCAAAAGCAAAGATAAATCTGTTTATTTTTCTTATAATTCTTGTTATTCTAACTATTATCTGGAATTTATCGAAACATATTTTGTGGAACCCTTTTGTTAAAATCCATGGAAAACCACATGACACCACTTCATCTATCACCATTAGAATGGAAACATGCAATAAATCCATATCCATGAAGTCCATAATCCCCATTAAAAGCTCAAGCCATTTTGTGGTGTCTGCATTCATTGATCACAGGATCAAGAAAGCTATTCGAGTTATCAGCATAATCAAAAGAAACAGTACACAGCCACTTTATTGTCTCTACTGCAACAATGGCCAATCATGTGAGTTTATTAAGGCTGACATTGAGATACACTCAGATCATTTTGGATTCCCATTTGGTGCCTCAGATGTATTGTGCCAGGGCGATCACACCCAATATGCGACACACGTCGCCATTACAGCGAATGCAGCAGATAAAGTCTCGGACATTAATAACCTTGACTTCCTCCCAATAAAGAACAGAGTTAATAATGAATCATTCAAGTACAACTTCACTATTTGTATCTCAAACCTATTTGGAGGATACAATAATGTTCTGCAGTTTGCTCAAAGCATGGAGATGTACAAGCTTCTCGGTGTACAACGAGTCGTAATCTACAACACCAGCAGTGGTTCTGACTTGAACAGACTTTTACAGCATTATGAGAGAGAAGGAATTCTGGAGATTGTACCATGGCCTATCGATCAGTTCCTTAATCCATCTGCAGGATGGAATATGACCCTGCATCCAGGAGATCTTCATTACTATGGCCAGTTGGTAACTCTCAATGAATGCATTTATAGACAGATGTATCAGTCCAAATATGTTCTCTTAAATGACATTGATGAGATCATCATGCCTTATAAGTATGCTAACCTCTCATTGTTGATGGAGGCTCTTCAACAGGAGCACAATTTTACAAATGTATTTCTCATAGAGAACCACATTTTCCCCAAGACACAGTTTGAAGACAGCGAAAAGTTTCGTGTGCCAGAATGGAAAAATATTCCCGGTATCAATATTATGGAACATATTTACAGAGAGCCAGACAGAAAGAATATCTACAACCCCACAAAGATGATCATCAACCCCAGGAACATGATGCAAACTTCAGTGCATTCAAGTCTGAAACACACTGGAGACGTCTACCGGGTTCCTTTCGATGTGTGTCGGATCATTCATGTGAGAACACCATTACAGGGGAGTCTTACCAAGGAACAGTTATTTGTTGACACCAGAGTGTGGGACTTTCAGCAAGAGCTGATCCCAAATGTAAACAATGCCCTGCAGTTATCAGGATTGTTAAAACGTAAAATTGTTAAAAGGATTTTTGGGTGGTCTTTTTTATTCATTTTTTTTGTTTGTCTATTTGTTTTTTGCTTTGTTTTACTGTAAAAAATGCAAAAAATCAAGGAGCAAGTATGTAGATTCTTCATTCAAAAGTTGTAAAAACAGACACACGTACTGTAGCTCATTTTAACTTTACATTATTTAGAGGGTTTATGGTTGGTATAGCACTTTGTGTACAGTAAGTAAATTATGCTGAGGTCATGCTGTTTGAAAAGGAACACATTTACATTTAGTCCAGGACCTAATTTCCATCCACACCATCCAGCATCCACTTTATTAGCACATTCACACAGATATTTAATCAGCATCATGAGGCAGAAGTGAAATTTAAAAAAATACGTACAGCCACAGATAAGGAGTTTCAGTTAGTGTTTGCAATACATATCAAAATTATGAAAATGTGACTTTAAACATGGATTTTGGTACCAGATGGTCACATCATTCAGAAACGGATGATCTGGAATTTCCACACAACAGTCTCTAGAGTTTACTCTGGAGCTCATGAGAACTGGACAGTTAAAGAGTGTACGAGTTTTTTTCAGTACTTAAATGTCCAGGTTTAGTGAGTCTGTGCCACAACCATACTCTGATTAAAACCACAGAGATCACAATTTTGAAAAATGTACTGATGATGTATATTTGTACGATTCTGTTTAATGTGCTGCTGCCAAATGACTGGCTGTTTGATTAACTGCATAAATGTGCAGGTGAAGAGGTGCTCCTTTTAAAATGAGCAGTGAGTGTATCTCGAGGGACAGACATGATTTTTTATTTTATTTTATTATGTTTTTTGGTACCAACGGATGTAGTTTGTGATATTTGTGTGTATTTTTGCCATATGTACTTTCATGGATGTTTATATACTGTATTGGTTACAAATTAAACTGATCAAACCATGTTTAATGTAGTGTGACCAGTATGGATACAACATTAAACATGAAAGTATACTGTATCAAGAATAATCTGCTGTGATGCCTTTGGTTAAGTCCCGGTGCGCATGCAGATTAGCACTTTAGGTCATTTGTAGAAGGTCTTTAAAACTTAAGGTGTTTTAGACTCTAATTAGTCAGTCAAGACAACCTAAAGATGCATATCATAAAGTAAATAAATTTTGAACCCATCTAATGTGTTTACATTTTTAAAGCATGAATGGGTCTTCAAATAGTTCTTTAGTTTGTATGGTTTTGAAAATTCCAGCAGTCTTTCCTATGCCTCTTGGGGTAAATTTTGTTATATATTTAAATTGGTTTGCCACATAGCAACACTAATACCTTTATTTTTGCTATACAAAGACAATTGGGTTTACGAAAAGATGAAAAGATGAATATGTGATGAAAGATCAGAATTTCAGCTTTAAAGTGTATTTCCATCTATATTTGTTAATGCAATATGTTTTGTGTTAAACCCCATAATACTTAATGTCTATACTTCAATTACATGATTGCTTCATTTTAAATTCACTGAGATGGTATACATGGGCAAAATTACAAAACCAGAATGTGTCACTGTCCAAATACTGCACTGTATGCAAAGGAATACAAAGGGGTAATTTTTTTTTCTTAATGTCAACTTTGTGTACTTTCAAGTGACAGATATATACAGATATTTTATAAAGTAAATATAGATTATTTACAAGGTGCAAACAAATGGTAATGCTCAAGAACACAAAGGCCAGATTAAACTATGCCAGAAGACTGAG
This sequence comes from Clarias macrocephalus, assembly GCA_011419295.1. Lineage (NCBI taxonomy): Eukaryota > Metazoa > Chordata > Actinopteri > Siluriformes > Clariidae > Clarias > Clarias macrocephalus. The sequence continues at coordinate 78,811 of JAAGKR010000828.1, forward strand.
GAAACAAAAATAACTTGTACCAGAATAATGCTAAGAGAAAAGTAAAGTGTATTTAAAGTCGTGGCTAATGATGCAAAGCAAAGCACACCATCTCTCATACATTAGTGTTATGGTATAAGTGTGTGTGAACTGGGTCACTAATGTTTTTTCATGACCTGACTACTGATAATAGTAAAGGTGATAGCCTAGGAGGCTGATGATACATTATAAACTGAACTTTTTTAAATAGTTTTTATGTTGCATTAAATTAATAAACAGTAGAAAGTTTTTGTGTGCAATTTACTAATACTAAAATGCATCTTTACATGCACCCAATGACCATCGCAAGGTAATTCATTGTTTGTTACACAAGGTACAGAATTTAGAAAAATCATACAAATTTACTCTGATATTGGGAAAAAAATATATTTTTTTTCCATTTGTCCTTTTTAACACCGTTGTGACTTAAGGGATGTACAAAATATTCTCTAACAGCTTGTATTACACTGTCTGGCCAAAACAATTGTCACACACTGCCTTTTTCTTTGATAAGACTGATCATTTGCCAGGAAATAGTTTCAACAACGCAATGAAATAATATTTATACCATTCAGAGTTTGGTAAAGTCTTCTTTTACAATATTCGCGTTACAATATTCCAACCTAGAGGTGATAAAAGCATGAACTAGTTTTTATGCATCACTTAGTGACAATATATTTCTTATCTTGGCAATATTTCTAAGGTGAAAGAAAGCTATCCTGGTAATATTATTCACATGTGCTTCAAATGAAAGGCTGGAATCTATAATGACACCAAGGTCTTTTACTGTTGCACTTGATGGAACAGAAAGGCCATTTAAAGTTACAGTGTGATCAGAAAGCTTACTTCTAGCTGTGTGTGGTCCTATGACTAGAACCTCTGTCTTATCAGGATTAAGCAGAAGAAAAATAATTAACATCCAATCTCTTATGTCCTGCACACATTGCTCAATTTTAGCAAACTGTTTTTTCTCATCTGGTTTTGCAAAGACGTATAATTGTGTGTCATCAGCATAATAATGAAAACTAATACCATGTTTACGAATTATGTTGCCCAGAGGAAGCATGTAAAGGGAAAAAAGCAGTGGGCCTAAAACTGAACCCTGTGGAACACCAAACTCCACTTGAGAACATGAGGAATGGTCACCATCTAAATCTACAAACTGATAATGATCAGTCAAATAGGATCTGAGCCACAAGACGGCAGTTCCCTTAATTCCTACTACATTTTCTAATCTGTGAAGGAGAATACTATGATCAATGGTGTCAAAAGCTGCACTGAGGTCCAATAACACAAGTATAGTGACGCAACACTGATCAGAGGCCAATAGGAGGTCATTTACTACTTTAACAAGTGCTGTCTCTGTGCTGTGATGAGGCCTTCTATGTAGACAGAGGGAGAAAAGCAGAGACATTACCATTCTCATTATTCAAGTTTTCAATAAGTGCTTGTATATAATCTCTGACAATCACATCCAGTGCATACAGTAGCTCATACACACTTGCATGTATACATGTCAAACTTGGTACACTTCTAGATCTCCTTAAACTGAACAATTTTCCTTATGCAATGTCAATCCATGGGCTCAACTCATTAGATTCCAACCTATGTGCTGATTTTCATGAGTTATTGAGCATGTTAAGATCCCTAAAAGGGACTGGATGATTGAAAAAAATATATATTTAATGTAAAAATAAAATATACTTGCAAGCAACAGAGTGTGCCCAAGCACCCAAGTGCCATCGTCGCCTGGGTGCACCACACAACCTGTGAGCTTTTTGAGCATGTTAAGACCTTCAAAAAGACAACGCCGCAGTCACTCATGATGTCATAAGCCAAGCATCAGCTTAAGGCATCGTCACAGCTGGCCATGTCTTTTTGGTGCTCCCGGGCACTGATGGTGCAGGTTCTTGGACCAATCAACAGTGCTTGCAGTGTACCAAGTTTGGCATGTGTACGTGCAAGTGTGTATGAACTATGCAGCAAAATCTCCTGTGACCATGCACATTATGACTTCAGCACAACTTAAACAGCATTATCAGAGCAGTGGTGATGTTTTGGTCCTAATAATCATCCCAAAATTCCAGTTATATTCTGAAAGGAACACTGCAGATCATGTGAGAAGCTATTACAGGAAGGAAGCCGAATACGATTACAGACCTTTAAGGATGTAGTTTGTTGAAATCTAGTTAAATTAATTATAAGTGAATTAAATCATTAAGTAAATTATCTGGAGTCTAAAATAAAGCAAGTTTGCACTCAGATTATGGAGCAGGCTAAGGTTTATACCCAAAATAACCTGTTGTATTAACTTGGATATGGTTGAAGTTCCCCCCGTGTTGGAACACCACAGTGACACCTGAAAGAAATTCTACTCTTTTCTGAAAACAACTGCCTATTATTATTATTATTATTATTATTATTATTATTATCTGTGACTGTTTAAAAGATAATTGCTAAAACCATTCTCCTTTGTGGACTACAGCAGTAAGCAGCAGTGTCGTTTTTTTTTTTTTTGGCATATAAAATTATTTGTGTGTGTCGGAATCTTTTACCACAAAATTTACTTGTTTGTATCGCCATCTAAATCATACTGCTTTTTCACAGTTTATATTAACAAATAAACAGTTTTTTTTTCTGATTAATGTTTTTATTACAACTTCTACTTTTGCCTTTTTAAGTTATGTGTGTCATTTCTTGTCTCTCCTGGTCTCTCCTGCATACTCACTTGTCCTCTTCTAAGATCAATATCACAGGGAGTGATTGTAGTGGCAGGACCCTGGTTTTAAACAGTCTGTTTATTTGCGTTTTTTTTTTTTTTTTTTTTAGCACAACGTGAAGTGATATAGTCCTACCTGTACACCAGTCCACATAGAGCAGCTACAGTGTGGCTTCAGCTTGAGATGTACCGCAGCAGTTTGCATTGTGCCTTGATCAGCACCGTAGTGGCAGCAGCATCACTGTGTGAGTGAAGCTGTTCAGGTGCAGTACATCGTGCAGCTCCCCTACGTTTTGAAAGCGTTTTTGTTTGTTCCATTATTAACCAATTTATGGACATAGCTGCATTTGTTTCACACTCACAGCACCTAAAAATTTTATAATGTGTTTGGCTGCCCAAGTGAAAATAAAGTATGCAAATTATATTAAATACTAGGATGAAAGAGCATACTTAAGTGTACTTGCAGCCAGACTAATGACTAGTATACTTGAAGTTTGCTATTTTGGAACAACTAATTTTGTATTAAATAAATAAAGAAATAATTTTAAAGGTTAAAACATCCATTTTAAGGCACAGCTCATTATAACAGTCATGAAGATTGTGTGGAAAAGACACAGAGCTTGTTAGTTTGTTTAAAGTTGTTCAGATTTAATTAAGAAACCGGACAAGTAAGGAAGTTTGGGCTTTGATTTGATCTATAACCTGCATTTTTTCAATATGAGTAGGGCAGTGCAGATATTTAAATCAGATGCTACCATCATGTGGTGTATTTTACCTGGTGTGCTACTTTGTGCTTTGAGTATATACTGTAGATCTTTGCCCCTGCAGTGTTTGCTAACATTATTGCTGACTGATGTGTTTAGTTGTATTGTTAATAGATCATAAACCCCCCAACACAAGAAAAACTTAGAAACGCTGCATTAACAAAGTAAGTAACATGCTAAACTGCATAACAATAATCTTTTCTGCATGCATTAAGGAATAAAAAGTTTATTGTTTAAATAATAGGCAAAACAACTTACTGTAAGAACATCAGCTGCTGTTTCCAAGTGAAATGTGAAAAAGGGTTTAAATAATGCATTATTCAAAGTCAATGACATTGAAACACAATTCAGATGTTCTGCTTTATTGCTCTTATCTATCATTAAAATACTCTGCTATTTAAGGTTTGTTTTGCGATAAATAGAAATAGAAGACACTTGTGAGTAATTTGGATCATAAAGATTATATGTTTTCATTTAACCTTTATACCAAAAATAGGTAATGTCATACTTGTTATTTACTGTATATGCCACCTAAAATACAATATATTTTATGCCACTATATTATGTATGTTTTTTATACTATATACATTTTTTTTAAACTGCGAGGTTGAGAAGCTTATTCATAGTGTGTTTTGTTTGTTCATGTTTTGCTTTCTTCGTTAAAAGACTCTAAAGTATTCACCTCTGCAACGATGCCTCTCCTTAAACCCACATACAGCTACTGTGAATACAGCCACACATTTTTTTTCTCAAGAATTTTGCCTCATTCATTTTCATTCCATCCTGACAATTGTTCCAGTCCCTGATGCAGAGAAACACCCTCATGACATCCATGCTTTTCTGTAGGAATGGTATTATTGGGATGGTGAGCTGTGTTGGATTTCCACCAGACATATCGTTTGCTGTCACAGCCAAATAACTTACTTTTAGTCTCATCTGACCACCAGAGTGCTTTTTTTCTTGCAGCCCTCCCATGCAAGCCACATTTGTGGAGAAATTGTGAAATTGTTGTCACATGCACACAATGAACATTCTTTGTCATTCATGAGTAATTTGGATCATAAATATTATACACTTTTATTTAACAATTTTACCAAAAATTAGATAATGTCATAAAAATATTTTACATCAAAATAATGTTTGAATTGTGTTTTTTTTTTTTTTTTTTTTTTTTTTTTTTTTTGTGAGCTTTAATAGCTTTTGGGGATCGATGCTTTATATAAATATCACAGAATTTCCAGTCCTTTTATATACTTTTGCGGCATTATAAAAACAACTTTGTAAAGCAAAAAAAAAAAAAAAACCTGGCACACTAAGTTTTCTTTCGGTCACCTTTAACTTTAATGACGGCGCACAATGTGGTGACAAGTTCATGTGTGGAAATGATTCCTTATGCTACCCAGAGCCACTCTCTCACAATTTGAGTCCAAGAATATGCTCCATTGTGAATTGAAGGCTTTTTTCTAATTACCCCCACTAAAAGTGGTTTTCCTACAGGTATAGCCACACAGCTGTTTAGTCCCAATCCTGAGAGTTCTCATAACATTGTGTATGTATGGAAAGCTCTTACTTTCACATTAAACATTTTTTTTCTGGCCAAATTTCTTTCGCAAAGTTTCAACAGTTTGGCATCTTTCCAGGATTTCATAATGTGTTGAAGGGTTCTTAACGGAGTTCCATTGATTTCAAATCTCCTTGATTAGTTCCTTTATTTGATGCATCCTAATAATTCTGAACTTCTAAAATAGGGACTTTTTTATTTTTTTGGCCAGGCAGCATATTTTACCAAATACAGTATGCAGGTGATTTGAGTATGCCCTTAAAATGTTTTTCAAAAAATTGTAATGGAAAAGACAAATCTTTTAAAGTAGAAAAAAATTAATATTAAATAGAATGCAACTGACACAGTGGTATAGAGGTTAGCACTGTCGCCTTGCACCTCCAGGGTGCGAGTTCGATTCCCGTCTGTGCCCTGCTATGGATTGGCACCCTATCCAGGGTGTACGCCGCCTTCTCCTGGGATAGGCTCCCCGTAACCCTGAATACAGGATTAAGTGGTATAGACAATGAGTGAGCAAGTAGAATGCAACTTAAAGTACTTGGTGAAATGGTTGGCACGCCAGTATTACTTGCAGGCTCTAAGTACTTCATTTTTATCTCAAACATGTCACATTAATCATGTTGTGATCATGATTGATCTTATGTGATCATGTTGATAGCCTTTAGTTCAGACACCTCTTTCTGTAAGTAATTATGGCTGAATTCCACAGTCCTCATTCCGTGCAAAAACACATTATCATGTTCAGGTGAGTCTCATATAAAGCTTTCTTTCAAAATATCTTTCAAAATTATATTATATTACAGCGGAACCTTGGATTACGAGCACAATTCAGCTAATCTAGCTAAGCTAATCAAACCTTCCCATAAGAAATAGTGAAAACTCAAATAATTTGTTCCACAGCCCAAAAAATAAATACAGAAAAATAATTAATACAATAGTAAAGTACAAATATAACAAATTTTACCTTTAAAAAAAAGTTAAAATAAATCCCAACAGATAAGTGTTTCCGTTTGTGCGCGAAGGCGCCGTGTATTTGTGTGTGTGTGTGTGTGTGTGGAATTAGCCCCTTCCCTCACATCATCTTACACAGTAAAACTCCTCCTCCCTCCCCCACCTCACATTTAAGTTTCACAACAAACACACACACAACGGAAACACAGTTTTAACGGGAAAAAAAGAAATCTCTCTAATGACATTCGCGTGAGCGCAGATTAACGGAATCACTGCTGTAACGTAAAGTAAAAAAAAAAAAATGAACCAGCACCTTACCTTTAAAAAGAATCGTGACAGAGCAGAGTTTCTGTGTAGAGCAGAGTGTGTGTGTCTGTGTGAAGCCGGGGAGGGGGGGTGTAAAGGCAAGAGAGTGTGTGTGTGTGTCGGTGTGTGTGTGTGTGTGTGCCGGTGTCAAAAAACTCGTCACTCGTAAGCCAAGACATGCTTGTTTTTTAAGTCAAAATTTATTTAAAATCTTTGCTCGTCTTGCGGAACTCTTGCAAACAGAGTTACTCGCAATCCGAGGTTCCATTGTATATACAAAAATTTACTTAATTTTCAGTTTAATTCAAATATTCATAAAGAACTTTTAACAATGATTATTCTTACAAAGCAGCTTTACAGAATCAAAAGCAAATAATGGAAATTTGTGTGAATGAAAATAATCAGATTGTCCCTGATGAGCAAGCCGAGGGTGACAGTGGCCAAATACAGCTGATATACATTGTGTGATCTGGTCTCTGTGTGTTAGCATTCAAAACAGGGATTGGAGCTCGACAGGGAGAGATACGGAAGGAAGAGAAGAGAGATAATTGTCACAGTTACCTAATGTACAGTATAAGGTGATTGTATATTTGGTGCAAAGTGCAATAGGGGACTCCGGCTAACTAGCTACAACAGCATAACTACGACAGCCTCAGTGTTATTCCTCACACACATACTGTATATATATATATATATATATATATATATATATATATATATATATATTTAAAAAAAAAACCGTACTGCATTCGTATTGTTAAAATAGGCCTCCCATTAAGCCAGAAATTGATCAGAAATTGATTACGGCCATACTAATATGATCTAGGAAGCTAGGCAGGATCTGGTTTGGTTAGTACTTGGATGGGAGAACTCCTGGGATAACCAGGTGCTGTAAATTTTTTCAATTTTATTCCTCATATAGATTTTTTTTGAATGAATATTTAATCAAATTCTTTTTAATTGTTCAAATAGGCCTCCTTTCAAACTAGCTTTCATCTATAGCCATACCAGTCAGAGAGTGCAGCATCTAGTCTGATCTTGGAAGCTAAGTAGGCTTGGTGAAAATAATAAAAAAAAGAAAATTAAACAATCATTTTCAAATAGGCCTCCCTTCAAACCAACTTTCACCTACAGTCATTTCAGTCTAAGAGTGCCCCATCTGGTTTGATGTTGGAAGCTAAGCAGGCTTGATCCTGTTAGTACTTGGATTGGAGACTGCCTGGGGTAACCAGGTGCTGTAAGCTTTTTAGTTTATTCCTTATATAGGTTTTTATTTTTTATGAAAATTATTTTAAATAGGCCTCCCTTTAAACCAGCTTGCACCTGCAGTCATTCCAGTCCAGTGGCGGCCGGTTAATACGGGGGCGGGGCAGGGGCACCACCCCCTTAAAATTAGGCAGAGAATAATTCTACTTTAACATGTAATTATTTAACATAATACTTTATTTTAGTAATGAAATAAAGTCATTTAATCACAATATTTTGCGGTATTTTTAAATATAATTTATTTACACTTAAAAAAAAAAAACTCTAAACTGTATTATGTTTGTGTTCATGTACGCGGTGCACCGGACAAACGAGTGTCTATGTAGGCACGTAAATTTTGGAAAAGCATGTGACTCGAGGCTAAGCTCTAATTGGATTTCTTCAAATCATCCTTGGGGCGCAGCACTGTCATCAATATTGTTTTTAAATATTTGGGCTCATGTGTTGGACCATTCTCAACGAAGAAAGGAGAACAAAATTTCTTTTCAAATTGAGCCACTGGCCTGTGTTTATGCAGCTTTTGTTTTCTTTTTGTGCATTAGTGTGTTTTTCATTACTGACAATAAACCCACTTTAAACTTCAATTCACTGTTTACATACATTTATTGCATTATTTATTTCATACTAGCAGTAATGATGCTTAATCACCTGATAAATGGCTATTTACAGGCGATAATTAAAAGTTTAATTAAAATTTTGTTTGCCACTGTTCCAGTCTAAGAGTGCCCCATCTCGCCTGATCGACCAAGCAGGCTTGGTCCTGGTTAGTACTTAGATGAGAGTCCGCATGGGATAACCAGGTGCTGTAAGTTTTGCAAGTTTCATTCCTCATACATATATTTTTTTATTTCTTTTATTTTTTAAATGAATATTTTAAAAAATAATTTTAAAAATAATTTTAATTGTTCAAATAAGCCTCCCTTTAAATCAGCTTTTACCTACAGCCATACCAGTCTGAGATTACCCCAAGTCATCTGATCTTGGAAGCTAAGCAGGCTTGGTCCTGGTTAGTACTTGGATGGGAAACCGCCTGGGTTAACCAGGTGTTGTAAGCTTTTCAGTTTTATTACCCTGACTATATATATGATTAAATTATATATTTTTTATATTCATTATATATAATATATATATATAATTTTTTAATGAATGTTTTAAAAAAAAATTTATTGTTCAAATAGCGGCTGCAATACCCTCCCTTCTGCTCCAATGCTCCGCCTAACCTCACGTTCCAATGTTCCATCACTCGTCAACAAGACCCAGAGATATTTAAATTCCTTCACTTGGCGTAACAACTTGCTCCCTACCTGGAGTAGACAATCCATCGGTTTCCTGCTGAGAACCATGGCCACACATTGCGAGGTGCTGATCCTCATCCCTGCCAGCATTATGAGAAAGAATGAATTCTGGAGATTGTACCATGGCCTATTGACCAGTTCTTAATCCATCTGCAGGATGGAATATCAAATTGAATGCAGGAGACCTTCATTACTTACCCAGTTGGAAGATTCAACAATCAGCTTCCACCAATTTTCTATAGCAACTAATACTTTAAATCTGTGACTAAGGTTCTATAGGCTTAAAACAACAGTAAATTGTGTGGACTTTGACAGTTGCTCCTCACAAAACCTCACAATATTAATTCTATTACAGACAATGTAAAAAGCATTACAAGATATGAATGAGGTTGCTGGCTTAGAAGGTACAGTAGTGACAATAGGAGCACATGTATAGGTGTGGTGATTTACATACCGTAAAAGCCTGTATGTTGGGTTGAAAAGCTGTGTAAAATACCACTACACAGGATCTCAATGAACACAAGAGCTGAAATACTGTTGATGTGTCAAAAGAACTAAGAAATAGCAAATCGAAATACAGAAGAACCTCGGATTGCGAGTAAAGCGCCTTGGTTTATGAGTACCGAGTATCATGTATCACGCATGCGCTTCTTGTTTTGACATCGAGCGTCATGTGATCACAACTGAGCCAGCGTTTTTTCTCTCTCTTGCGCTGCGGAATTGTGGGTAATCGTCTTCGCTGCTGGGTCTTAGTGCTCGTGTTCTTAGTGTACTGTTTATTAGACATTTGACACCGTGCACTTACCTGTACTTACACACACTTGCACTCCCTGCCCCCTATCGCCTTCTCTCACTCACACACACACACACACACACACACACACACTCTGCTCTACACAGCAACACTGCTCTGTCTGGATTCTTTTCAAAGGTAAAGTGCAAGTTAATGTTTTATTTTTACTTTACAGCAGTGATTCCATTAGTCTGTGCTTATTCGAGTGTCATTAGAGAGCTTTCTTTTTTTTTTTTTTTTCCCTGAAAAAAAAAATTTCCGATGTAGGTGTGTGTTGTGAAACTTAAAAAGTGGGGAGTGTGTGTGTGTGGGGAGGGGGGGTGGGGGGTCACTGTGTAAGACGAGAAGAGGGAGAAGGGAGGGGCTAATTCCACACACACACACACCCACGAACACATACACAGCGCCTGCGTGCACAAACGGAAACTCTTATCTGTCAGTATTTATTGTAACTTTTTTTAAAAGGTAAGTGCAGGTTACTTTGTTTTATTTTTACTTACTATTTTATATAAATAATTTGTGTTTTTATTTTTTTGGGCTGTGGAACGAATAATTTAAGTTTCCATGATTTCTTATGGGAATCTATTTGTTTTACGAGTGTTTTGATATTACGTTCGTAATCCAAGGTTCCACTGTATAGGATAGTAATAATACTGTAGTTGATGTGGTATATTCCATATTGTGTGTAATTATGAATGTAAACAATGCTTCAAAGATAAAATGTACAAAGTACAGGTGTTTTTATGTAGATACATTGCATTAGGGGAAATTTTTATTTAAAAATGTAATGTAACCCCAAAGTTATTCATTAACAAAAACTACAAATACTCTGCAAATCAAATTATTAATAGAAAAAGTGTGTGCGCCCTTCGATGGATTAGTACGTCATCCAGGATGTACCCCGCCACGTGCCCTAAATCTTCCGGAATAGCCTCCAGGCCACCCGCGACACTATACGGTATACAGTACAAAGCGGTAGACAATGAGTGAGTGAACGTGAAAATATAACTTAAAATTTAATTGTTATTTGACTAGCCATCTATTCATTCATCTGGGAATGGGCTGGGTTAAAATGGACTCTCACAATTGGCTTCAATTTGACAAGCCTGCTACAAGTCCACCCACAGATGTCCAACAACTGATATGTAAGAACACTCACTTCTAAGCTCTAAGCTGGAGAAAGACTTCCAACTGCACTTTTTTTTTTACTCCAACACATCTTTAACCTTAATCTTAAACCTGATACAATAATATGCATTTTAAAGTCATGTTTAAAAAAAAAAACAATGTGGAAAAGTTCTACACAGATGACAAAACAGTTATGTACTGCCATGAAAATTAGTGGTTTACATGATTTGTTTAACACATTTAAATAATAATAATAATAATAATAATAATAATAATAATAATAATAATAATTAGCAAACATTAAAGTAAGCAAAACTGGGAATATAATTCCTTCGTCATCTCAAAATATCTCAGCTCTATCAGATAAACACAAAGTAAAAGAAAGCCATCACCATATACTTTGTGCTCAAAATTATTATTTTTATTATTGTAATTATTTTTGAGTATTTGTGAACACTGTTTAGTTTCATTTCTTCAGGGGTCACTTCAAAATTAACAAATAAAATTTCCCATGTAATATAATTCGATTGAACGTTGCAATACAGCAAAAGAAGACATTATAATAATTGGGAAGTGGGTATAGTGGGCTTTTGGACCCTGTTCACTGCTCTTAAAATGTATTTTTATATCACTAATTTACCTGTTATATAGTCCTACAGCAATAAGCAATAATGCAGTATACTTGTATTATCACAGACTCACAAAGCTTGTTTAGTTGCTTCCTCAATCTGATGTTTGTATTCATTAACGGGCCAAATCGTTTTGGACTGTTACATAAATAATGGCAATGTAATTTGGTATTTAAAAATAATAACATTTTGGAGAAAAAATGCAGAGAAATATAAAATTTATGTGTGCACCATGAACAAATCTTTGTTTGACCTTTTTATTACATAATTTAACCGTATTGCTGTATTACTCTAATATGTCTTAAAAGGTAACAACAAAGCAGAAAAAACACAACATACATAATCAGTCAAAATATTCCATAATATTACCTTTTTGACCAAGAAATTATTTCTTATTTTTCGGCCAAACAAACAGCATAAGGCAGCCAAACATTCTGTGCATTTTTAGTATTGTTCATTTCTTTAGTATTGCATGAAAAAGTAATGTAAGAAGTACCTAAAAAAAAAAAAAAAAAAAAAAAAAGTCGAGACAGTTTAGTCCTTGGCTATGCTAAACAATTAAGCAGTGTTTTACCAGTGCACATAACTCACAGTAGAAATGCTTTACTCACAACAATCTGGGCGTCTTCATTTAAAATTTAGTGTTAAGATCATCTGAACTGACAGCCGCCCCTAGTGTTCAGGCCTCCCGTACCATTAGAAAAAACATAATAGCTGACTTATGATTTTATTATTTGATACTTGAGACATGTGTGTGTATATATAGGTGCAGCCATGCTTTTGGGTAACTGGGCCCACCAGAATTAATAATCGTCAATCAAAAAATAAATACATCAAAACATGATACTATATGTTTAACATGCTAAAAGTTCTGTTTCTCTGTGTGCGTTAATATAACGGGGAATCCCTAAAAAAAATACATAAAAGTGACATGGTTGTTGACATGCACAATCCTGCAATGATGGATTAAGAAAAAAATAATAATAATAAGCTAAGCAACCCTTTAAGGCTAATTAGGACTGTAAGAATTTACGTAAGAGGAGGACAGTAAAAATCACACTTTTAGAACCCTTTGATTGTCAAATCTGAAAGTTAACTATTAAACTTTCACAATGAGCGTTTGGAAGATTCGCGAGGAAAAAGCCCTTCCTGAGAATCTCAGACAATGATTCTCTGACTTTCAACAAGCGTCCTTAGGACTATGACTGACATAATTGGTCATGGTCAGGGGAGACAGAAATCAAATGTTTTGGTCATGCATACAACCGGCATGTTTTTCACCAAAAAGCAACTGAAAACAATTAAAAGCATCTGAGAATCTGATCCAATATGGCAGTAGATCATTGATGCTCGAGGTATTGTGAATTTTGATAAGTACCAGAAACTTTCAGATCATCAGCTTGCTGCCTCTTCCAGGATATTCAAACTTAGCCAAGCATACTGCCAACTAACACATGAGCAAGAAACACAAAACCACTGTTTTGCAAAGGAAATGTCAGTTTCTGAATTCTTTTCTGAAAAATATTCCCTACTGAAAACCTGTGGTTTGAAATAAAGAGGTTGTGTGTACATGCAAAAAGAGGAAAATATAAAGGAGCTTGCTTTGCAACATCTCTCTTAAGGTGTCTCCAATCTTGTACGACATTACAGTAAGAGACCCACAGCTGTTACTTGTAATCACAAACTATTAACTTTAAGGATACAGCATTTCACAGAAAAAACAGGCTCTACCCCAAGTGTAAAAAAAAAAAGATATAAATAATCTCTCTATGTTAAGCTCTAAATATCATTTATTGCATGTGTTATTATTTTCATACACTGCCTAGACCAAAAAATGGTTTGGTCATTGGAACGTCAGTTTTGATTATGGCTTTGTCTTGTTTCATCAAATTATGCAAAGTTAAGATTTATTTCTATCCAGAGCTGCAACAATATTGGGCTAAGCTCTTGTATTGATGATGGAAGAGTCTAACCATTTTGTAAAGATAAAGAATCTTTGGTGGCCAATTTTAAAGAATGAAAATGGTTCCTCATGCTCCCAGAAAAACTTGTTCACAATTTGATCCTAAGGAACGTTGGAATATGGCCGTGCCATCGGAGAAGAAAAAAAAAATCCATTGATTGGATGACCTGGTCATTCAGTACATTCAGGTGGTCAGCTGACTTAATTTTTATTGCCACATTCCTTTTCTGAGCCTAGACTTGAGAAACTGAAGCAACCCAGAATCATAATACTGCCTCCAGAGGCATGTACAGTGGACACTATACACAATGGGTGCATCGCTTCATGAGCTTTCCGATTCTTACACTGGACATGCGTATCGCTCTGGAATAGGGTCAAACTGGACTCATCTGACCACACAACCTTTTCCCATTGCTCCAAAATCTAATCTTTAAGTCCCTACCCTTTGTTTCCGATTAGCTTCACCAAGAAGTGGTTTCTTATGGCCACACAGCAGTTTAGTCCTATACTGTGAGTTCTTGTTGCATTGTGCACATGGAAAGGTTCTCACTTTTACTAATAAACAGCGCTGTTATTTCTACTGTTTTTTAAATACGCAACTTCATCACACATTTATTTCTGATCACTGCAATTCATGATTTTCTTTTGTAAATGTGATGGTCCAGCACTATCCCTCACAACCACAGGGTAGGTCTTCTAACATGGTTGCACAATACACTACATGACTTAAGTTTATGCTATTTGAAGCACATTATTCATTGCAATATTTTATATAATAAACCTCTTAAGTATTTGCTTATTTCAATCCACACAGCACCTTTTTTGGCCAGGCAGTGAATATTAATTTCTGCTAATTTCCTAGAAGGGTCTATATACTTATGGCGGGAACAGTATAAGAAATGGTGAACCATCAGAAAACGTAAACTGACAGAGATAATGTAATAGGCAACAATCATAGACAACACAGAGAACATTTATCTGCTTACCGCAATGAGTACTCCTCATCAAGTGAGCACTTTTTCTAATACTCTTTACTCTTGTCATACCCCTTCCTGTTTGGACAGCTTCCAAAACAACCCTCAAGCGTTTCGGAATTGCCCTGTAGTGCACACTATAAAGACAGCATTGCTGATCATTCACTGTTAAATTCAGTGTCATGTCCGTTACTTTTTTTCAGTTTCCAGTCCTCCAAGGTCATTAGTTAGGTATGAATTTACAGAAGACATCCTGAGCTTAACTAGTGTAAGGTGCCAGGGTTTGTTGAAACCAGAGTTCGTATCAATACAGCAGTGTGTATATCACACAGGGGTGGTGGTGTTTTTTTTATGGTGACTGAAAAGATTCAAATATTTAATATTTAAACGAAATGCAACTATACACACACAAGAGACTCCCAACTATTCTTTCCAGCATGCTGATATACACACTAGCTTGGACAACCACATGGATTAATGAATGCTGGATGCATGGGGAGGAATGAGGTATACTGCTAAGGTTTATATAAATGAATGCGAGCTACACAGCATGACCTGGATTAAAGTATATTATTATCCCATCTGTATGATGGTGTTCTTGATTTGGCTCCTCTTCCTTTCTATTAGTCTCCTTGTTTGTAAGAATAAACGTATGTATCCTTATGAGCAGCTGTAGATGATTCTTACATTCCTTCACAAGTTGTATGGATGTTATGAGTGAAGCTTTTCCATGTTTATTGAAGAGTGCAATCCTATTTCTTGACTGTGCAGTGAAGCTTTCCCTCAGATCAAATGTCCAAGCCTTTTCCCCTCCTTTGATTGGTGCAAGGTTTCACGTCCTTCCTCCTTTGTTGTGGTGGGATAATGTATTCTGTTTGTGCAAAATGTGTGATGTCATCAGTTAGGGCACATTTCTAAAACAATACACTCTGTCTTCGGGACTTTCCCTGGGCTAAAAGAGAGAGAGACAGAGAGAGAGAGAGAGAGAGAGAGAGAGAGAGAGAGGACAATATGAGGACAATTTCCTTATATAAAGACATAATTAATTAATTATGACCTTTTTTGATAACTGATAATGAGATTTTGAAGCACTACACTCCAATAATTCCTTATAATCAATATTAATTAGTAGTAAACTTCTATGCAAAAAATATAAAGTGTTGAAAGGATTTGAATATAGATTGTTGGAAGAAAAGGAAACCACTAAAAAAGAAATTACATTACAATTTTGTGCAATTATTTTTAATGTTGGCAAATATTTGTATACAGCATAATTCTGATTATTGAATGATTTCTTAATATTGACTTATTAGGTAAAGTGTAATATATGTACCTTGATAAAAATTATTAAAAATCAATTTTATTTATGCAGCACTATAAACATAAATAAAATTTACATAAAATTTTATTTATGTAGCACTATAAACAATGATCATTGTTGCAAAGCAGTTTTACTGTATATAATCAGAAAAAAATTATGGAACTGTGTATGAAAAACGTGAGAATATACTGTATGTATGATCAGATTATGAATACTGTGATGCCACCTTGTGGTTCATGTACCTCTACTTCCAGCTGTGTAGAAAGAATTGTTTTAATTGCATACTTTAAGAATTTAAGAATTGATACACATGATAATGCATAACTAGGCATCATAAAACGACCTATTCCATGCCAGTTTTTGGCTTTTACATACAAAAGAAAGTGCATTTATAAAAACCTGAAAGAGAACATTTACTTCTTAATCTATAAAATGTGAAAAAAGAAAAAACAGACTCAAGTGTTAGCAAAGTACAGACAGATGAAACAGGACAATGAGGGGTGTTAGTCATTTACAATTACAAGGAACAAAGACAAAACATTGAGATGTGATAGACAAGAAGAAAAGAGAGTGGTAAGTTACCAGAGTGGTACAATGAGTCAGCCGGTAGAGGGGGAAGAGAGAGCAGGATTCAGCTTTGCTCCTTCTCTCTGCAAATATTCCAAACGCATGGGAGCCATCTTATGAGGCATGGCTTAAGGGGGCAAGTTGGTCGTGGTTTCAGAAAAAGGGGAATGAACAGAGGAAAAGGCAAAGCAAAACAGTATTTAAAAAAAAAAAAAAAACAGGTGAGAGACAGACAGAAAGACAGAAAACATTGAGACACGGTCTTTCACAGAAGACAACAGATGTACATGTTTTGCCCAACAAGCCTGCATATTAAAATCCTGTTGTACAGACACTTCAGTCAACGTTTTTAAGAATACACCCCATTCCAGCCATTGTAGCACATTTTTTGGAGGGATTCAGAAAGGTGGCTACAGATGTACAGACGTACATCATCTAACATGATTTAAAAAAAGGTTAGAGGAGCTCACTCACTCACCATCTATACTGTGTAATCCTGTATTCAGGGTCACAGGGCGCCTGAAGCCTATCCCAGGAGACTGACAAGGCAGGGTACACCCTGGACAGGGTGCCAATCCATCGCAGGGCGCACACACACACACTCATTCACACACTACGGCCAATTTGGGAATGTCAATTAACCTAACCTGTCTATGGACTGTGGGAAGTAACCGGAGTACCCGGAGGAAACCCACCAGGCACGGGGAGAACATGCAAACTCAGTGCACACCTGGCGGGAATCAAACCCGGACCCTGAAGGTGCAAGGTAAGACCTTGGTGGTGTAGTGCTAACCACTACACCACCGTGCCGCAGATTAGAGGAAATTATTGTCTGCATGAAAGCCAATTTATAAGGTACCATCATTTAGATATACTCACTGTGTACTGGCTACTTTCTTTGGTTATTACATACACTGATCAGCCATGAAAGTTTGACCACTGACAGATGAAGTGAATAATATTATCAATTATACACCAGCACACTGGTGACAGGATGATGGCTACCGAAGGCTCACGCTGGCTACGATACAAACGCGCCAGAACACCCTGTGCACCTCAGCCCAGCAGGCAAACAGCTCAAGGCCTCTGACCAGGCCTTGAAACTCTCCAGATTACAATCTAATGGGATGTGACAGGTCTTATCCACAACCTACCCCACAACCTAGGACACCCAACGGATGCGCTGCCAACGTTCTGGTGCCATCCACGACACCCCCCCCCCCCCCCCCCAATCTAACACCCAAGTGGCTTTAAGGTTAATGGTTTTTATATTACGTCAGATCTGTGTATGTTGTTTTATAATGACCACTGGCACTGATCGTCGTGCATAATTTGTCAAAAGTTTGGACATGCCTTCTACTTCCATAGTCTTTCCCGAACAATACTGAAGGCATCCAAAGTATGCAATAATCTCATTTGAACAGTTGATACTGAGATGTGTTTCAGTTATTCCCTGTAGAGCCCTTTGTAATAACAGTTCTGATCAGAGTTGCTGTAAATTGTTGATTTTTGAGGCTGGTAACTTTAAATGAATCTGCAGCAGAGGTAGGTTTTAGTCTTTCTTTCCTGGGATGGTCTTCAAGAGAGCCAGATTCATCATGGAGCTTGATGGGTTTTACAAATGCACTTGACAATACTTGTTCTTGCAAGAACTATTCCAGAACAGCTGAACTTTGTGTTTTAAAACAACAACTGACTTTTGAGTGGTTGCTTAATTACCCAATGTCATATGAGTTATTTGATCATTTTATTAATAAAATGTAAAAACGTAAAAAAAAAAATATTTAAAAAAAAACAGTATTGCTGTAGAATGTAGAAAATTATGTAGCAAACTAGTGTCGAAAATTGTGAACAAAAAGAAACACCCAGAAGTCCACTGCAAGACAGATATTTCTTGGCTGATGCACCAGGCACAATAATGTATGTTGGGTTTATATTACCAAGCTATCAGTCAAACTCACCTGACTCAGAGTATGTTGTTGTACGTTTTCCTGGGTCCTTCTGAAGTTGGATCTCCTTCACCGAAAAGATCGAGGCCGCTAGAGAGAAATTTCAGAGTCAACACCAAACTGTACTGGTCAAAAATGTACCAACGCATACGAACACTTTCAACAAGGAAATGTTTCCACTCCTAACTCCTATACATTTCTATATAAAGCAATGGGATTAACTTTAAGTGGCTGTTAAAATAAAAGCCAGCTCTGGTTTGCAGTCTTTTTTTGGCCCAATTTGTGACCTGATGGGATATTAAACCAGTGATGCTATCTATTATAAAATCCATTTTATATACACTTCAGATCTTCTCTGCTACTCAGTTCCACACTTTACACCATTAAACATATCTGTGCACAACAAGGAGAGAGCCGAGTAATGCAAATACCTACATAAAAGGAAACTTTTAGCCAAGTAGACATGCAAATATTTTTCTAAGATAACCTGAGAAAAGAATAACCCCACCCTAACAGAAAATCCCAGATACATGTTTCACCTGTTTTAAATGTGTAGTTTTGTAAAGATGCAGTATTGTTATTCCTAGTTTTGACCTATTTGAGCCACCCAGTGAATTCCTGTTGATGGACCAAGCTTTCAGTGGCAGTGAACAATTTTTAGAATTTTTTCTAGTACATCTTATCTTAACACAGGGAATTGTTATGAAATGTTCTTAACCCTAAAATTTCTAAGTATTGCTGTGAGAAGAAACACATTCGCTTTGCCAACATACAGTAGACTGTAAACCTCTAGCAATACTGTCCTCGTTCTACAAAGGCTGAATATGGAAGTTGTGAAATTAAAACAGCTGACACAAATCAGATACTTCTGAAAGCTACGTTCACCTGCTAAAATTAACATTGAAAGTTTACAAAGCCAGAGACAAACGTTATAAGACAGAGAATGTTTAACGCTTCGAATGTGTAGAATTTAGTCCTTACTGTCAGACAGTTGCTGTACTTGCTCTCCCAAACTCTTGAAGTAGGGATGCCTGAGTGCTTCTTCTGCTGAGATGCGCTGCCTTGCCTCAAACTGCATAATTACACACAAACATTAATATTTAATTACATTATATTTGTTATTATAACTCATTAATTATAATTACTCATTCATAATTACTACTGTGTAATAGCGGTGGCATTGTTGTTGTTATGTGAACTTTCTGACCTGTAACAACTGCATGATTAATTTTTCACCATCACTGTCTATCCTGTAAATAATGACATAAAGGTTGTAAAATATCATTATATAAATGTCCACGCGCGCACACACACACACACATATATATATATATATATATATATATATAGCCGCGCACATGCAGAGAGGTGTCATACATAAATATTTACATGATTTAACTACAAAAGTTCACAAATCTATGCATGCATGAAGACACACCTGGGTGCATGATTCACAAGAGGTTCGGGGCGATAGCGAGGGAAGTTATAGTTTCTGAACTCTTCATTGGTACTGACCCCTGGCCAGGTCTCCTCAGTAGGAGTGCCTGGAGACACATGTTAAATTAAGCCAAAGATGCATCGAAACACAGCGACACACACCACACACAGTGACGCTCACACACACACGATGCACATATGGAGCTGTGTGATGAAGGAGACTTAACAAAAATCAGTCATCAAAACAACATAATTTAACGAAGCAGAAGTATGTACAGATGCATGCACTTCTTACCAAGGATACGGAATATGAGATGAAGTTCATCCTCCACTGTAGACCCGGGGAAGAGAGGCCGTCCTGTAATCATCTCATAGAATATGCAGCCAACCCCCCTATATACAACAATGAAAGGAATGTAAGTAACTGAATGAGATACTGATCAATTATATTATGATTAAGTTTTTTAAATTATTATTATTACATTAAAATGAATTTACATTTTAATTGTATTTGAGATAAAAGTATGTGTTAAAGTAATGAGCCTTAAATTCACCTTAAATAAAATTATAATATTTAGATCAAATTTACGAAATGGGAGCAAAAATCTGACTGTGACAGGCTGCAAAGTGCCTAAAGATACAATAAAAAAATTAGTTCTTTAGCTAACAATCTCAGCAGCAACCTCACTTCCCCTCTCGTCTGTTCCAACAACTCAGCATTCCTGCATCACCAGTATACTAATCACAGAAATAATCATATCATCATAATCGGTCTTAACATTAGGCAAATACTGCCTCAAACAAACGACATAACCTTTTTCACCTTGCCATTTTATATTTAACTAAAACTTGAGGCCTATCTCTAAGAGCTTGTTTCCTTACTGTCCTCACTGTACACATCACCCCAGCTTCAGTCTGTCACTGTGTTTGAATGTCACCCTACAGCTGTTGAGTGATATTCGAATGAGTTCATAGTCATCCCTGTCAGTAGACATTTTGCGTTTGCCCTCTGCCTCTGTCTGTAGCTTTGTTGTTCCCAGTGTCTGCTGCTTGACCTTGTTTGTGTGTACTGTTGTTTTTGAAATTTTAAGGATTGAAACAGACTGACATTCACTGAAACCCTGTGCCAGTACAGACAGGATTGAACCCTTCCAATCCTCACACAAAACTTTTGTCTTTAAAAAAGTATGCTAAGTATATTAAATCCTACCACAGCAGACTATCCAATCGAACACACAACTTCACACAAGTTTTACATCTGATGCCCTTCCTGACACAACCCTCCATTTCCTTTTACCCAGGCTAGGGTATGCAAATCAATGCATTTTCTATACTATAACACGTTTTTGAAAAACACATCAGAAATGACGAGGCAGATTTTATTCATGAGTTCAACAGATTTACTGTAATCTGCACAAGGTTATAAAAAAATAAAGAAATAAAAAAGGACTAAAGTTTCTATAGTTTTCAACAAAACTTCAGGTTGTCACCCAAACACAGACAAAAATATATACAGTTGTCTGAACAAAGGAAATACGGAGCATTATACTAGAAGTGACCTAGCCTACATAAAATTTAGCCATAACACGTTAGAGCAAGTATGCTATAGTTTAAACTATGTATGCAATTTCAAACTACCTCACAAAAAACATGAAATGTACCTTATGCCGATGAATTTAAAATAACAGTGATAAAAACTAACATACGCAATGATGCAGCTTCCAGCCGTGAATTCAACCTAGAAGTGGAAAACAGCGGAGCCAATCCAGAAACAGATAATGTGACGGTCTCCAGTTTCTGATTGGCTGGTGTTGCCCCTACTCTAGTCTCTGGTTGGGTGGAAGTGTGGCAGAGTTATAACGCTGCTGCAGTTGAGCAAGTGTAGCTTTATTATATTGAGCGCAAGGAAGAGAGACAGAGTTCAAACACACATAGATGAGCTTGAACGCAGAAAAGTGAGTTTCAGCTTGCAAAAACGAGTGAGAGAGGTAGTACGCTAAATATAAGTATGAACAAGTATATTCAAATTTTACTGAAAATATACTGAAACTACCGTATATTAAATTTTGTATTCTAATCTATGCTTTCTGTCCAATGATTACAATGTTACAATGATTATTTTGAGCCTATTAAAAAAATATATGCCAAAAATAAACTGAAAAAGTGTGCTTTGAAAATTACGCTTACTTACAAGTACTTACATATTTTTGATACTATAATACCTATAATATATAAATGTATAATACAATTATTTAAAAATAAGTTTAAAGTTTAATTCCAATTTATATATAAGGTGATTATACATTTTTTGTTAGTATATTTGCAATGTGCTATAGAAAATTTGAATATACAGTGGAACCTTGGATTACAAGCATAATTTGTTCAGGAAGTGGGCTCGTATTCCAAAAACACTCGTAAACCAAAGAGACTTTTCCCATAAGAAAAAATGAAAACTCAAATTATTTATTCTACAGCCCAAAACAATAAATACATAAAATAATTTATACAAAATATAAAGTAAAAATAAAACAAATTAATTTGCACTTAACATTTAAAAAAAAAAAAGTCAAAATAAATCCAGACAGTTAAGTGTTTCAGTTTGTGCGCGCAGACGCCATGTATATGTATGTGTGCGTGTGTGGAATTAGCCCCTCGCCTCGTCTTAAACAGTAAAACTCCTTCTTCCTCCCACACCTCGCTTTTAAAGTTTCACAACTAACATACACAATACAAACACTGTTTTAACAGAGGAAAAAAAAGAATCATACTCGCGTGTATGTACAAAAAATATAAAAAATGAACCAGCATCTTACCTTTGAAAAGAATCGCGACAGAGCTGAGTTTTCTGGGTAAATAAAGCGCGTGTGCAGCCGGGGAGATCTGTGTGTGTGTGTGTGTGTGTGTGTGTGTGTGTGTGTGTGTCGGTGTCAAATTACGCGCGCGCACACAAAGTAAGTGTGTGCGTGTAAAAAGTGTGAAGTGTGTGTGTCGGTGTGTGTGGGGCACAGTGTCAAATTATGCGCGCGCACATAAGAGAGAGGGAGATGTTGATTATAAGAGACGAGCACTAAGACGCAGCAGGGGACTCTTATTTTGACACAGGGGACGCAGCAGGAGAGACGATTACCCATAATTCCCGCAGCGCAAGAGAGAGAAAAATCATTGACTCAGTTGTGATCACTTGCCGCTCGGTGTCAAAATAAGAGTCGCATGCGTGATACATGATACTCAGCGCTCGTAAACTAATACTTGCTCGGTTTCTGATTAAAAATGTATTAAAACTCTTTGCTCGGTTGTAAACCACGTTAATCACTTGTAAACCACATTACTGGCAATCCGAGGTTCCACTGTATTTCTAAGACATGAAAGTTAGTTTTTTCACTAAAGATGCTCAATGGTTATTTTTAAAATTCCAGTTTCCTCTGAGGTAATACTAGCACTGTTTTTGCCATCTGGTTGGTGACACTATTAGAAAGACCTGATGCTATTCACAGGAGGGGTTTTTCGCTTTTCCAGACACTGGAATTGAATAGTTGCCATACTTGTAGAGATGCAGATTTAAGAAAAATTTGCAGTAGTCTCTTATTTATTTTTGTTTGTTTGTTTATTTTATAACCGGCCTTCTAAATTACTTTTCAAATTTAGAAAGTTTTAAAAAAGATATTAATAAAAGGTTTAGTATGTTTTATTTAACAGTTTTAAATATCCAAGTTGTATTGTTTTCATCTCGGAAATCATTTAAAAGCTTGAGTGCTCTTTATTCGATTTTTTTGGGAAAAGATCATTTTGCCTAATTGATCTACAATTGGGTTTGTTTCACTGAAGAGCTAGATTTGTCAATTAGTTTGCTTGCTCTGATCAGTAATCTGCAAACATAGTTTAAAAAACCTATTCACTTATTTAAATCATTTACACAGTTTTTTAAAAATCCCATTTTGCCCTTCTTTTTAAAATAAAAACTGATTATAACCCTTTATAATTTATGATTGTTTCCTTGATTCATGATCCAACACATGATCCACACTGTCTGACTGTTCCAACCCGATGTCATAGCTACGGAGGTATGACTGATAAAATTCGTCACCAAATCTAATCAGGTTAATTTTACAGACTGCTGGTTTGATGTTATAATGGTGAGAAAGGAGCTAGAAAATGTCACATCTACCAATTCCCAGAAGCATGCATCTCACAGGCAAAAGGATAGACAGTACACCCTGTAATTTCGGTATAACTCAGACCTCTCTAAATACGTAAACACGGTTGTACCTACACTCCACCCAAGGCCTCTACATGTAGTCATTGTTAGCTATAAATATAACCATCTATAATCACCTATTTTGATCTACCATATGACACTGCAGGCTATAAAATCTCTACTTTCACACAATTAAGAGACTAAATGTTATATTAGCTCATCCATATTTTGCAGCAGTCAGGATATAAGAGTGATTATACAGTACAATAGGCAACGTAGAATTTTTTTTCATATATATGAAAGTGTCTCACCACATGTCAATAGGAGTGGAGTATTCTGTTGATCCCAATAACACATCAGGTGGCCGATACCAGAGTGTGACCACCTCATTAGAATAAGTCTTAGTAGGTACAGACTTGGCTCGAGCCAAACCTGCAAAAAAAAAAGTATTCATCATTATAGTCACGAAACATTTATTAAAATATATTAGATAACAATAAGTAACAAATAAGAATAAGGAGTCAGAATTTGTTCCTGCCAAGTGCATTAAATTCATAATAGGCCTTCTTTAAAATGTTTGCAGCATCCAAATGTTTTACTGCAGATAGGATTCACTGTACTTTAATTAATGAGAAAACTTATTTATTTATTTTTCTAATTGCAAATTACAGTATGTACACATTAAAACGAAAAAATCTTAACAGACCACAGACGTTTCTTGGGGGTTATCCTAGGAATAACTACAGCACCCCAAGGTGTTCCCTGGTGCCACCTATGGTATCGTCACAGTTACAATTTTGGAGAAAAATAATAAGAAAGTTCTTGTTTCAGTTGTCCAGTTTCAGGGAGTCTGTACCCACGTTAGCCTCAGATTCTTGTTTTCCGCTGACAGCAGTGGAACCTGATGTGGCCGTCTGCTGATGCAGCTTATTCACCTCAAGGTGTTGTGTTTTCTGAAATGTTTTCTGCTCGCCAGCGTTGAAGAGAGTGCTTTTTTGAGTTTTTTTTTTTAAGTTTCTGTCAGCTTAAACTAGGCTTGCATCTCTTTCTTAATTTCTCTCATCAAACGAGGTGTTTACACCAGTAGACCCACAGGATGGTTTTCAGTTGTTTGCTTTTTGCACCGTTATGTGTAAACTCTCGAGACTGCAGTGTGCGAAAATCCAAGGAGTTTTGAGCAGATATTCTTCACTGAGCTGTTGCCAATTGATTAGCTAGTTACCTGATTGAATAAGCAGGCGTTCACATTAGAGTGAATGTTGGGTGCATGTGTATGAGTTTATTATTTATGCATGCATGTTCTGGCACCGTGAATACTCACCAAAATCTGCAAGTTTGAGCTCTCCCCTGTCATTGATGAGCAGGTTCTGGGGTTTCAAGTCTCTGTGTAGAACCTTGCGGCGATGGCAATATGCTAGTCCACGCAACAGCTGAAAGAGGAAGATCTGAAGCACAAATATCAAGATGGGATGTGAATAAGAATTTTTCTCTTTTCAGGTTTTCCTTGTTACAGCAATTCAGTTCTATGCTAATTAAGCTCCAAAACTCTTAATAACTTTAAAAAACTTAAATCCAATATTTATTATCAAAGAGAATATTATGCCTCCATTTAGCAAAGAAAAGACATTGCACTTTAAATTACATAACGACATTCACAAGTACAGTATGTGTAGACTTACTTTGACATTATTAACACACATGATGCTCCCGCAGTCATCCATGTACTGCTTTAGATCCCTCTCCTGAAATGAATTAGAGGGGGAAAAAACATGTTAAAAAAAAAAGTCCAAACTCTAACTAACAAACACTAATGACAGATACGCAGGCGTTTCTCACCAGGTACTCAAAGACCAGTGTTAGGCACTTGTCCGTGTGAATGATGTCATGAAGAGTGACGATGTTTGCATGTTTTAAATCCTTCAGGAGGGATACTAAATTGTAAGACAAAAAGACAAAATGTTAGACAAAACATTCTTCATGTTATACATTTGTATAGTTGCTTTTATCCGTTAATCAGTATTTAAGGTTTGTATGAGAGGTAACGTTGTGAACATGCTGCTTCTTTACCTTCACGGATGGCAGTGCACGGTGCACCCTCTTCATGCTCCAGCCGAATTTCCTTCAGCGCCACCAGATTATCAGTCAGTTTACTGCGGCCCTTATACACTGTTGCGTAGGTTCCCTGTGAGGAGGATGGTATAATGTACATCACAGGTCAATCATGAACCCGGAATCCATCACTTCTTGTGCATTTTTGGATTTATTTATGGTCTTTTTTTGGTTTCTAAAGAACACATTCCATCTGCATAAATATTGGACTTCAAATGAAAATGAAGGTTATAATTTAATCTGATACATTTTACATGCATGGATGATCAACGAGCTTGTTAACTAGGGATTGGTTCAGTTGTGCATCGAAATTCTTTTCTGTGGCGATTCATGCATCATGTATGACCCCGAAATTGATTGATTTATTAATTTTACATTTATATGTAAAAATGTGCGCTATAAACTATTCATACATTTGATAGTGCTACAACATCTTGTGCAGTAGGAGCAAATAATTTCTTAAAGTTTGTACAGAATTGTAATTGTATCGAGCTAAAAAAAAAAAAAGTGTCTAAAATCATCATACTAAAGGAATCGCAAAACAAATCGAATCGACACCTAGGCACCATGATAATGTATTAGCTGAGCCCTGGTGATTCCCATCCCTATTGTTAATCATACAGGACTTATAACACAGGACTGCTGTTTTCCCCATACTGACTGGTCAGAGGGTGCTGAGTAATTTTCCTAGCTCTGACACTGGCTAATAATCTTTTAAACATATTATTTCTATAGCAATCAGTCTTTCACAGGACCTTTTATGGGACCTCACGTAATTTAAGCCTATACAGCATCAGTCAAAAAGTTCCAACGTTTTTATTCAAAGGTTTTTTCCCTTTATTTTTATTGTTTTGAACATTGTGTATTAATACTGAAGACATTGGAATTATGACAGAACAAACATGGAATTATGTTTTAACAAAATGTGTTAAATGAAAGAATATGTTTTATATTTTCGATCCTTCAAAGTAGACACATTTTTGCTTTGATGACAGCTTTGCACACTTCTGGCCTTCTCTCAGCATCATGTGGTAGTCACCTGGAATGGTTTTCCAACCATCTTGAAGCTTAAATGCTTAAAGTGACATTGTGAGGTGATAAAAGATTATATCAACTTACTTCTCCAAGTTTGTCCAGTTTGATGTACGTCTCCAGTTTCCCAAAGCCAATTTCAGACTGTATAAGAGAAACAAACAGCAAGAATTCATGTCATGCTTTACAGTGACATTGTCCGTCTACTGTATGATATATACTGTATACTGTATCGCATATACCTACATAAAGGTCAGCTGAAGAGGTGAGATTTTCGAGCTATGTTATAATAAACATTAGAAATAATTCCTTTTATTTAGCTTTACTTTTTTGTGCAATTACCCACCTGACTCAAAGACAAAAGCCATGAAATTATTCTAATATGCCTGAAAATGTGAACATAGAATAGATTATAACACAAGGTTTCTTAAACTCACTGGCCCTATACTGTATATCCACCCCCCACACCCAAAACACTCTTCTTATTTCTTTTATGCCTGCTGGGTAGAAAAACACTTTAGACTAATTCGAAGGTCCTATTGGTAAGGAAAATGAGGATTTTTTTGTTGTTGTTTAGCTTTTTGACCAACACAATGTATGCAGTATGTTCGCCATCAAAGCTGCAAAAGTGCTGCAAAAAAGAATTTGCATATTTGTCACACTTTAATGATTAAGATCATCAGACAAAATCTAATATTACGCAAATTTTAAAAAAATGCATTTTTCAAATTATGATTTCATTTATTAAGTCAAAAAACTGTCCAAACCTAGCTGGCCTTATGTGGAAAAAGTAATCTAAACAAATTCAAGAACAGATGAGAAACACAGTACTTGACATGAATCAGTCTGGAAAGAGTTGCAAATCTACTTCTAAAGCTATGGGACTCTAGCGAACCAGAGTGAGAGCCATTATCCACATATGGAGAAAACTTGGAACAGTGGTAAACGTTCCCAGAGGTCACGGGCCTACCAAAATTACTCCAAGAGCACAACAATGACTAATCCAGGAGCTCAGCACAACATCTAAAAAACTGCAGGCCTCACGTGCCTCAGTTAAAATCAGTGTTCACGATTCAACTATAAGAAAGAGACTGGACATCTTAATTATATTTGCCAAATATTCTGTGGACTAATGAGACAAAAGTGTAACGTTTTGGAAGATGTCCTTCCCATTACATCTGGCATAAAACAAACAGCATTTCATAAAAAGAACATCACACCAACAGTCAAACATGGTGGTGGTAGCTTGATGGTCTGGATGAATTGCCATAAACCAAAAATTCTTGAGGGAGAATATCCAGTCTGGCATATTCAGTCCAGACATAAATCCAATTGATGAACTGTGGCATGACTTAAAACAGACCATTCGTGCTTGAAAAACTTTTGTCTGAATTGACAAAAATCTAAAATGATTCTGCAAAGATGAGTGGGCCAAAGTTCCTCCACAGCACTGTAACAGACTCACTGCCAGGTATCTCAAACGCTTGATTGCAGTTGTTGCCGCCACGGGTGGCGCGACCAGTTATTAGGTTTATGGTCAATTATTTTTTCACCTAGGATCAGGCAGGTTTGGACAGCTTCGTCCTTTAACAGTTGGACAACTATGAAAAAAAAACAATGGAAAAATATGGAATACAACAATGGAAGATCAAATCAGATTCCACTTTTTTTTTTCTTTTTTTTTTTTTTTTGCCACGGACAAGAATTTGAGGCCATCCTTGAGGTTCCCTCAAACTGGATGGATGGAGGTTAGGAAAAAAAAACAAAAAAAAACAGAAAAAAGCTATTTGTGCATGCTGTTCAAAATTTGCTTTGAAGCTTCGCCTTCAAATGCTACAACGCAAATTCTGTTTCACTGAAGGTTTCCAAGAGCTGGTCACCCAGCCAAACTGACCAACTGGGGGAGAAGGGTCTTAGTTCTAGAGGTGACCAACAACCCGATGACTGAGCTCCAGCGATCCTATGCATCACTGCAGCCCTCCAACGAACAGAGCTTTATGTCAGAGTGGTTAGAGGGAAGCCTCTCCTCAGTGCAGAACACATGAAAGCCTGCTTAAGACTCTTACACTGTGAGGAACAAAATTCTCTGACCTGATGAAGCCCATACTGAACTGTTAGGGCTCCATTCTAAACTTTATGTCTAGTGGAACCCAGGCATTGCTCATCACCTGTCTGTAGTGGACAACTTTTTCTTCAGTGTAAAGCACCTTCAACTAAATGTCGGGAAAATGAAGGAGCTAGTGATAGACTTCAGGAGAAGCAAGACACCTGTGACTTCTTTATCTGTCCAGGGGCAAACAGTGGACATGGTCTCAGAATACAAATATCTGGGAGTACGTCTCGACAACAAACTGGACTGGTCACTTAACACAACAACACTGAACAAGAAAGGACAGAGCGGCTTGTATTTTATGCAAAGGCTCAGATCTTCAACTGCATTCTTCGTTAGTGCAATACGGAATTGACTGGTTTTAAGATTTTCATTATTATTACTATTTCTTTTCCCTTCCTTCTCGAAAAAAACTAAACAAAATGCAACTGTAACCAAGACAAAGCAATTTCCCTTTGAGATTAATAAAGTTCTTTGAATCTTGAATACCATTCCAACAGTGAAGCATAGTGATGGTAGCATCATGCTGTGTGGGTGTTGTTCAGCAGCCGGGACTGGGAGACTGGTCAGGGTTTAGGGAATGCTAAATGGAGCAAGGTAGTGAGATATTCTCAATGAAAACCTGTTCCAAAGCGCTCGGGAGCTCAGACTGGGGCGATGGTTCACTTACCAACAAGACAACATTGCTAAGCACACAGCCAAGACAACACAGCAGGAGCCTAGCGAAAATGTCATAGAGGGGCCGACCCAGAGCCCTGACTTGAACCCTATTGAACATCTCTGGAGAGACTGGAAAATGTCTCTGGACCGACTGTCCCCATCCAACCTGACAGAGCTTGAGAGGATTTGCCAAAAAGAAAAGTCTGAATACTTTCTGTATGTGTGTGTCTATTACACAATCCTGCACAGGAGATATATCATGTAATTTGATAGACACATCAAATTATTGGCCTGCATCAAGCAAAGATGACAATTATGGAGACTAGTGCAGACTTGGTGGAATTGGGTTATGCATTCTTAAAACATTCTTGATTTAATTGGCTTACCAATGAAGCTCGCCGTAGCTTCCGACTCAAGGGTTTATCAAACGGAGGACTGTTCATAGCAAATTTTTCCAGGTAACCCTCTGGCAAACGGATATCCACCGGCAGTGATAGACGCTTATTAATGTCCTACACAGAGAGAAACATCATGGATGGAACTGAGTCAAGTTACACACACCACAGACAGACTGTAAATCAATAAATCTTGGGAGGAAATAAGGGTAGATCAAATATGATCACTAACTAAATACGAATTTAATAACAAAGCATAAGGAACATGTGATTAAACATACCAATGAATTTAAAGGATTGTACATACTGTATCCAGTGAAAATTCAGTCAACTGTGGTTTTAATCACCTCACTAGCACAGTTTACTGAGAGCCCAGGTTTACATTATGTTACATGTATTTTTTTTTCCCCAGTGAAACGCGTGGAGCATTTTGGTCATTTCTTTTTTTTCACTCACATCAGTTACGTACATGATTTAAAAACAGCCAAAAGGGAATAGGAAGCAAAGTAACACTGCTAATGGGTAGCACTTTTAAATGAAACAGATCATCAGCAAAGAATACAACACAGCCATTAAGCTTTACTGTTAACGCCCCAAGCATGATTCAAATTCAGATGCATCGCCACTCATATTGATTTCCTTTTGTACATGTTTTTTCATTAATCTGTAGTTCTATACTGCAGTTTGATAATCAGAACTTAGAACATTTGAAATGTGTGTGTGTATATGTCAGAGAGAGTGAAACAGAATATTAGAGCTAGGCAGGGAGACAGAGATGACGGTGTATTACCTCATTGCAGATGCGACGCGAGTGGTTGTTACGCATTCGCACTCGGACAGGACTCTGCACCTCATCGGATGAAGTCCCTGATGCCTGATCGCTTTCTCCATCTGACCCCATTTTCACATTTTCATGCACTATACCTTCACACACAAAGACAGTAACTGACTAAATCCTATTATACCTAAAGTCCTAGTAAAAGCAGGTACACATGGTACTCTCAAGTTTACGAGGAACATCACATTTGCAAATTTTGTAAAAACAATCAATAAAAATAAATAATTCAGTAATATTGCATAATAATACTGCACGTGTTAAAAAGGGACTGATTAACACTGATAAACCTCTATCTAGACTGATTAGTAATGTACCACTACAGTATTCCTAACTTAACCCATAATAAGTAAAAACCAGGATTTGTGGACTGTATAGTCAAATGTAAGTTTCTTTAGAAGTGCTTCTCACAGCAAACTGAAACAACTCAACTAAATGTTCACTGTACTGCAAACAGCAGAGGTAGCCTTGATGTCCATCAGAAAAAGGGGTGTAGCAGTTAGTAGTTAATGGGCAAAAGGGCATATGGGTTGTTCTGTCATGTAAAAGAAAGAAAAATTAATCAACACTGCAGGGCTCCTGAGTGGAAGAACACAAATGTGTTCACCTCATAATTGGAAGACAATGGGTTTGAAACCTGAAGATGCTCCTGGGAGGCAAAACGAACAATCCCTCCCCACCAAAAGGCCTCAATAACAAATCGTTTTCTTATAGCTACACAGCTGTTTAGTCTTAATCGTGCGAGTTCTACATTGTGCATGTGAAAAAGGTCTTACTTATTATTAACTATACAGTGCATCCGGAAAGTATTCACATCGCTTCACTTTTACCACATTTCAAAATGGATTAAATTCTAAATTTTTATTAATTACATTTTTCTTAAAATTGTTCAAATAAAACCGCAAAAGCCCATCTTTAAAAATTTATAAAAAAGAAAGAAAAAAAATCACATAAGTACAAAAAATGGTATTCACAGCCTTTGTCATGACAATCAAAACTGAGCTCAGGTGCATCCTGTTTCCACTGATCATCCTTGAAATGTTTCTACAACTCGACTGGAGTACATCTGTAAATTCAGTTAACAGTGCATGTCAGAGCACAAATCAAGCCATGAAGTTCAAGGAATTGTTTATAAACCTCCGAGACAGAATTATATCGAGGCACAGATCTGGGAAAGGGTACAGAAAATTTTCTGCAGCATTGAAGGTCCAGATTTAACTTCCATTCATAAACTGAAGAAGTTAGGAACCACCAGGACTCGTCCTAGAGCGGGCCATCTGGCCAAAGTGAGCAATCGAGGGGGGGTAACCAAGAACCTGATGGTCACTCTGAAAGAGCTCCAGTGTTTCTCTGTGGAGAGAGACTCTACCATACAGGCCTGATTGGTGGAGTGCTGCAGAGATGGTTGTTCTTCTGAAAGGTTCTCCTCTCTGGAGCTCTTTCAGAGTGAACATCGGGTTCTTGGTCACCTCCCTGACCAAGTCCCTTCTCCCCAGTCGCTCACTTTGGTCATGGAAGAGTCCTAGTGGTTCCAAACCATTTCCATTTACAGACGATGGAGGCCACCGTGCTCACTGGGACATTCAATGCTGCAGAATTTTTTATGCATCCTTCCCCAGATCTGTGCCTCAATACAATCCTGTCTGAGAGGTCTACTGACAATTCCTTGGACTTTATGGCTTGGTTTGTGTTCTGACTTGCACTATTAACTGTGGGACCTTATATTGGCTGGCGTGTGTCTTTCCAAATCATGTCCAATCAACTCAATATACCACATAGTGTCATATCAAGTTGTAGAAACATCCCAAGGATGACCAGTGGAAAGAGGATGCACTTGAGCTCAATATTGAGTGTCATGGCAAAGGCTGCGAAAACTTACGTACATTGTTTAATTTTTTATTTGTAATAACCTTGCAAAGATTTGAAACGAACTTCTCTCACATTGTCATTATGGGGTATTGTTTGAAGAATTTTGAAATAAGGCTGTACATAAAATGTGGAAAAAGTGAAGCGCTCTGGATACTTTCCGGATGCACTGTAGCTGTACAGTCAAGTTACCAGAAGAATTGTTGTGAATCACTCATTAAGTGGGCAATGTTGGTAGGAACTTACCAGAACAGACTTAAAGCTGTTTTGGAACAAAAAGTGGATCTACCAAATAATAGTCTGAAGGGGTAGAATACTGATACAAGCCACATAGTGACCAAAAATAAATACTTTGATGAATTTTACTTTTCTTTGTAATAAAATAAAATAAAAAAATTTAAAAACTTGCTGGGACAATGTGCCTGGAGTCATTTACACAATCTTGATGATGTTTAAAGGGGTTCAACACTTTGACTGCAAAAACAAACATTGTGGGAACTGTACAGACAAAAACTTGAAGAAAAAAGTCTTTTTTTTTTCTTTTTTTAAAGTTTTTATTAGTAGCTGCTCCTTACTGCATGTGTCTTTGTACATTATTATTACTCAATAAAGCCTGTTTCATTCCTACTAAAAAGCCTGGAGCGCACTATTTGGTGTTTGTCAAATTACCTATAGACTGGCATTTGCAAGGAGAAAAACAGAAACTACAGAGATTCACAGAAAAACCAAAGTAGCATGCGAAGGAGAAACACAGAGACTAGGCATGTGCTGAACCCTGGCTATGTGATCACAATGAATTATTCAACATGGATGTCCTTAATGCGAAACAATTCCCAATGCCACTAAGCTGATTTTGCCTATTATTAGCACATTTGCTAGAATTTTGCCTTTTTAGATTTAATGTCATTTAAAAAATGCAATAAAGGCACAGAAAAAATTATACAGTATTTAGAACGGAATATATTTTAGGCTTAATTGTAAGGTTATTGGTAATATAGAATAATGAGGGAGCAAAATGATTTGATAAAGATGTAATTATATTACAATTCAGTTGATATCAGCACATGCCCAAAAGTGAAAGGAATTGACGGACAGAGAGGGAAAGATAGAGAATCACCAAGAGAGCCAGTCCGGTGAAGAGAAAGGTAGGGTCGGTCCAGGCCTTCTTTACGCATTGCTCCGCGCCCCAAACCCCCTGCGTAGTGGCGCAAGAATGAAGGGGCACTTTGGGATGCGGGAGGGGGCACGGGGCAAACCATGGACTCTAAGAGAGGAGGAGAAACGAGAGAGAGAGAGAGAGAGAGAGAGAGAGAGAGAGAGAGAGAGAGAGAGAGAGAGATGAAACAGAAAGACGAGCAGCTATAGGACTGGGTACTGAGATACCTAAAGGTCAAAGCAGAAGCCATGCAAGGGATAGAGACTGACAGAGTAGAAGGAAAATATAAAGTTACATATTATAAATGTAGGCAATTATAGTGCAGCTGGGCATAAAGTAAGCTCTTGTCAAAACAGGCACGAATACATTTCAAATACATCCATGGGCAAGAGATCCATTTATTCAAAATTAATTGACAGATCTCACAAAATAAAATACAAACATTAACTTTTATCTTTTAGATCATTGCTTTCTCAATTTAACTGAAACTGTTCCTGGCTCTCCACAAATGAACACAACAAACCTTTTAGGAGAATGAATATACCTGAGCAGTTTAGGATTAAATTATTTGGTTTCAACATTGACTTTCTGCAAACATTTGACTTCCATCAAGATTAATAGCATTACATGATATGACATGGCGGCCTTTAATAGAGCCCAAGATCAGTTTTTAGAATTTCTTTAAGCTTGTAAACTAGTCAGTCAGGTAGTTATCTAGCTTGTGTGAATTTGAGGTTTTTGCTGTAAAGTTTAACCTACTGTACACCTGTTTAAATAGTTTTGGGAAATTCCCAGAGCATACAAGAATATCGGAAACAAATTTTCTTGTGGAACTGCAGGAATATGAATCTGCCTTTACATCATGTTAACGCACAATAAAGTTGGGTAAATGAAGGCCGCTCAATTCAAACCGGGACTTGTGATTTTTAAGAATGAAGGCGTAAATCGAATTGACATTTACAAGTACAGTACGATGATGAGATTCTAGGCTGCAGTAAAACATTTTATAGAAGGCCATACATCTGTTAATGACAGTCCTGCCAAATGTCACAATTAATCAGGAATACCACTTGCACATTACAGGAACTTGGCTGGGGGTTATTGCCACATCCCTTTAGAGTCCTCACCACACACCCCATTTTTGGGCCATTAAAGGAGTTCCTTGGAGGCCAGCGTTTCAGATGGGAAGCAGGCAGTCTGGTCATTGCACCAATGGGCTGAGGAAGCAAAACCTTGATGGTATCCAAACACTAGTGAACCGCTAGGATTAGTGAATTAGTGTTGCAGGAGATTATATAGAAAAACAAGGGTATTTTTTACTCTCATAACTGTGTTCTGTTATTCTCAACAATCAAAAGCCCCAGTTAGACTTGAACACCCCTTGTACATAATCTATTAAAGGAATTAAAAGTGATTGATGGTCATCTCGTGTTCAACCATTTTCATTTCATCCAGCCTTCTTATTCGGTTGTTTGAAGATCTTTAAGATCACTTAGTTGTTCCAGCTCTCACTACAAAACACACATATGGCCTGACACTTCTGACAGGATCAGAATACTGGAGTACTCTATCTTCCAGGGCTGGAATTCCAGTCTCAACCATCTTTAAACATTAAAAACAACAACAACAAAAAATGCAAACTTTGATCGAATGTTAGTCTAATTTATTCCTGTACAACACTTCTTGAAAGTAAGGATTTACCCTAGTCAGTGATGCTGATAAACCTGATGTCACACATTTTAGCCTCACGATGCATTAACATGGCAGCCCATCATCCATGCAGCTTGTGTCAGAGGCTTTAGTAGAAGATGTGTTTTCTCACCATTCTCCCGTGACGTAGGTGGCTCATCCGTGGCAGCATGCTCGGCAAGCTCCGACAGGTTTTCGTCCACTGGCCGGGCACTGCGCAGGCTCATAGACAAGCGCCTCTTAATGATCTTCATGCGGTCCATCTGAGCTCATTTCATTCAAACGCCTGGAAGGACAGTCATTCTTCAGTCATGTGCTACAGTGGAGATCTTCTGCTCCAGTCGTGGAGGGCCAATGTCCAGTACAGTTTGTAATTCCCAACACCTAAACACACCCAATGAACCTAAAACTTAACAGATTAGTTGAATCAATTGTGCCTGAGCTGAAGAATCATCAAACTGTGTACGACACCGGCCTTCCAGGACTGAAGATGAAGATCCCCGTACTACAGCTTCAACACATTCTTCATTATTATTATTATAATAAATATATAAAATTATGAATATAAAAATTATAAAAGCATTATTTTTCATATGGATTTGTCATTGATAACAGTGACTAAATCATAATACTTTGTCTTTCTGGACACGTGATTTTCTCCACGATTAATAAACTCATATGTGGTTCTTTATGAGGGGGTCTGTCGCTCCATTCCAGGCGTTCCCTATATTTTATAAAAGCACATGACTGTAGTAGAGATTCCCATTAACTAGTAGCATTCTCGCAATAGTTCTCATTTCTTGATGACTTAAAAATGAAGGATGTCAATCTAAACTCTATGATTACAAAACAACCATGAAACAAAACATTTTGAATAAAATCTGGATGAATTTTTAATGATGCAG
The DNA here is from genome assembly GCA_011419295.1 of Clarias macrocephalus. Lineage (NCBI taxonomy): Eukaryota > Metazoa > Chordata > Actinopteri > Siluriformes > Clariidae > Clarias > Clarias macrocephalus. The sequence goes on from JAAGKR010000828.1 coordinate 115,404, forward strand.
TGATTCAAATCTACAGCATTAATGGCTCAAATTTATTATTGTCATGGCTCATACACTTAATGTCCATTTTATTAAAAACACATTCTGATGGCAGCAGCAATGCATAAAACCATGCATATTAAGTTGTCTTTAAAATTCAAAGAGTTCGTAGAAAACCTTGACACACAGACAAGTTTGTCCATTTAATGTCACATCCATAATGCTGATATAATGCCACATGTTTTCAGAATGTTTTTTTTTTCTTTGCATAAAAAATTATGCAAATCAATTATCTATGGTCTGTTTTTGTTTACCAATACGAGTACAAACAGTTTACACAAAGGTTTTTGGATGCTGACCTGTAATTAAACCCATTTCTAATTGGGCAATTTGTCAAATTTCATGTTGATTCATTTTTGCTTGCATCATACAATGCTGGATGCAGCCCATGCATGTACAGGGATGCACTCAGGGCAGGTCGCATAACATTTGTGGAACTGGTCCAGCTTGGGCATCAGCATTAAGCCCTAAGGCAGACTTGTTTCACAATGGAAATGTACACCATTGAATCCCTGTTGGCTTTGCTGCCCACATGAAAGGACCATACGGAAGCACGGAACTGTTGTTGAATTACATTCAGTATATCAAGTAGAAACAGAATATCTATGGATCTCCAAAAACGTAGTGGCTGGGCTGTTTGGAATGCAAATCATATACATCCAGAAAATGTTGTAACATTTAGGAATGGGAGAGCTGTGCAAAAGAGTGACTTTCCTTAAAAAGAGATGACCATGCCAAAAAAAAAAATCTGATTCCAACATAGAATAGCCTGGCACAAGAATCACTCGTTGATCTTCAAAAGATCTTCACATAAAATTAGAACTTATGAAAAATATTGTGAAAGTGATGAACGAGGAAGGTAAGGTTTTTTTGTTGTTTGAGACATACCTGTATATTTCCAAGAATAACTGATGCCAAGTTGAAGAACGGCATATGCATTTGTCCAGAGATCAGACACATTATCAATGACCATCAAAGATCTTTAATTGAGGCCAGAGAAAATCAGCTTAAAAGCATTCAAGGGCATCAGTGTGATTTTACTTGAGCACCAAACTATATTCAGCTGCTTGCAAAATTTCTTACAGTATACAAAAGCACAAAGTGCAACATGTCACTGACGATTCCTTTTCACATGGACGTCTTTTGAGAAAATCTAGGTGCAGGCAGTGAAGAACATGGTGAAAGGTTTCACAAGGACTTAGCCACAAAGGAAAAACTGTATCAGGGCAACAGGAGTCCATCAATGCTGGCTGACTATTGCAGGCACAGAGATGCACTGGACAGTGAATGCAAACAAAAAGCAGAAGCAAAACACTTTTACCCCTTTTGAACATATGCAGCATGCCGGAAATAAATATGTTCTAGAGATCAAGTTAATTTCATGGTTCCCAATATTCCTGTGAGAGAAAATGGATCAGAAAATATATTTGCGTTCGCTATAAAGGGATTTATCGTAATCAAATCAAGCAAAACCTTTGAAAACAATTGATGAGGTTATTTACTACTGTAACACCCAATTTAAATACAACAAACCAACAAAATCGCTAATTTTATTTGTGTTCTTATTTTGCCTGCTTTGTCCTGTTGCACATGCCTGTGCACCCAATTTATCTTATGCCATATACGCAGCTTGCCTAAACATACATTTAATTAATACAAGAGCCTGACATAGTCACATTTTGTAGGGAGGTATGTATATTTACACGAGGGTGAGTCAAAAATTATCTGCACTCCGGTTATATTAAAACTTCTGTTGGCCGCAGTGCATTTCTCAGAGCTTTCTGTTCAAGGCTGCTCTCTCCCCAGTCACTGCTGTGCAGGTGTGAACAGGTTACATTAGTTCATTTGTAACTGCGGTGCGAACAAAATTTAATGCCCCACTTGTGTTTTGCATGAAAGAACAGCATCGTCGCAGTGATTTGTTTTTTTGTGGTCTGACGGTGTTAAGATTTGCTGCTATTAAGACTTTGTGCGCAGTTTAGAGAAAGTGTTTTGTCGCAAAGAAGTGCGTATGAATGGATGAAGTGCAAAGAAGGCCACACAAATGTCAGCCATCAAGAAGGACACCTGTCCACGACTAATGACAAACTTCCACACACTTCAGGCCACACTGTCAACACTCCGCAAGAACTTTGTTTTGAGGTGTTGAAGTACATCATCCTTATATTCCTCATCTTGCTATATCGGACCCTCACCTGTTTGGTCCCCTGAAAGCAGCCCTACAAAGACAGAGATTCACTTCTAAAGAAGAACTGAAGACAGGTGGGTTTGTGGCTCGCAGCTGAGACTAAAACATTTTTTAATGAGGGAATACGAAAGCTTGTCGACAGACGAACAAAGTGTGCCACACACGCACACATATATATATATATATTACATATATACACACACACATATATATAATACATAATGTATACGTATATACATTATTATGTATATATACATACATGTGTGTGTGTGTGTGTGTGTGTGTGTGTGTGTGTGTGTGTATATATATATATATATATATATATATATATATATATATATATATTATGTATATATTACATAAACTGTATAGCAAATTGAAGGCATTAGTGCCTATATATAGGCACTAATGCCTTCAATTTGCTATACTGTTAGTTGTAATAACCACATTATAGGAATGCAAAGGATTAACATGTTATTTTGTTATTTTATCATAATAAGTAGATCAGCACCATAAAGAGAGAGAAGTGAAATGAGCACTTTATTTCAGGATAGCATGCTAACTAACTAATGCATTAGTTAATGCTACTGCATTAGTGTTAACCATATCACCTGGGCACCTGAGCACCTTGAGAGCTGCAGCTGTTAATGAAATTCTGTAGTTAACCACATCTGTCACATCTAAATATTTAGTTTTTTAACCATCTGGCATTCGGTCTTTAGGTTTAACAGTAGAAAAAGAAAATAGTTTGCAGATATAAACTCCTCATGACATGAAAGAACTAAAGAGACACTCAGTGCTTTAGGATAAAATTACCGTATGTACTATATGTTCTATGTCTAAATGAGACGTTGCTCTTAAAGCTGCTAATGGACGGCTAGTGAAGTAGTAATAGGGTATTGATATCCAAGCGTTACTTGCTAAAAATGTAACATTTTTTTGTTTATATACTGCATCTGGCACGTTGGCTTAGTGGTTAGCATTGTCGCCTCACATGTCCAGGGTTGGAGGTTGGAGTCTCACATCCAGTCTGTACAGTTTGGGTGTTCTCCCCATGCTTGCTGGATTTCCTCCCATAGTCTAATCTCCAAATAAGGAAGGAGAACACTTCAGGATGGTAAAATTAACAGATGTTAAGACTGCTAGGGCACGAGGCAGGGGCAGAGAGCGTTAGCCTTGGGGTTTCTTCGAACCTGTGCTGACCACCTGTTTGCAGTAATACAAGCCTGCTGTGCAATTTGGATAAAACAAGCAGCACATAGTCGGTCATTCCTTAATCTCCCCAGAGAATTTACCATAAAACAAACCTCTCTAGTTAATAAGAAGATATGGAGAATGTAGATGAGCATGAGGGCTGAATGCCAACAGATTAAATAAATGAATTAAAAAAGCTGCACAGGTCACTGGGACCAACTTGGACTAACTGCAGTGTTGCTCATTTCACTTTAGAATTCTGGCTAAACTGTTGCTCATGATTGATAATGTGTCTCACCCCAGACAGGTCTGAATATGTAGATCACTTTAGTAAAGTCATTTCTATAAAATTAAACATTTTAAAGCAACATATGATGCATTAAATAGTAAGCAAGACTTTTTTTGGTGGCCCAAGATGTTTTTAACTACTAACCAGTAATGATAGGGGGAAAAAAAATATTCAGTTACCCAACAAGATTATTTTGTGCAGCAAATTCGTGAATCGCCACACTGACTCCAAAATCAATTTTTATGAATGCATTTGAGATGAAAACTTGCTCTTCCTCCATGATCCTACAAGTGGTGCACCCTAAACTATTCACACAATGGCATTGATTTGCCAAGTTTATTTAGAATTTTATCCAAATTATTTATAAAATTGTGATACTAAGCAAATCGCAATACATATCAAATCTGCACCAAGGTATCATGATAATTCTGTATCGAGTGGTCCCTGGTAATTTTCACTTCCTACTAAACAGTAGCCTCATATGAGGAAATAAGCAACTTTTACAAATTATTGAGATACCTTCACGAGAAAATTAATTACTGAGAAATTATTGAGAGATCTCCATGAGATTAGAAAGAACTGGAACCAAGACACCATTTTAGAAAGTTGTTTATACAGGCACAGATGAAAGTTTATTGGCTTTTTGGAGCAGTGGCAGCTCATAAGGTTAAAACTCTGGGTTACTGATCAGAAGGTTAGTGGTTCAAGCCCCAGCTCCCCCAAGCTGCTACTGTTGACCTTAAGCAAGGGCCTTATCCCTGCCCGCTTGAGGGGTGCTATATCATTGCTGACCCTGTTCTCGGACGCCAACTCCTGAGCTGGGATATGCAAAGAAATGTATTTCACTGAGCATTAACATATAAAGGCTTAACTTAAGTGATCTGAACACTGACTCAGGGAAAAAAGTGAAGTTCATAGATAAAGACTTTGGGTCAGGATGTAGATCTTATTTTCTCAAGTTACTTTCGTTTCAGGATTTGTTCAGATTTTGGTGGCCCAACATGTTTGCACCTTTTAAAGTTACACTACATGTGTGGAGACCTGAGTACTGGACATCCACTTCCAAAGCAATGGACATTATATTGTTTGCAGTTTGTCTTTGCTGCTGTAACAGCCTCTACTCCGCTGGGAAGGCTTTCCACTGGTTTTTGGACCATGGCTGTAGGGATGTGTTCATTCACCCACAAGCTCATAAGAGGTTTGGAACTGATATTGGGCGAGAAGTTTTGGGACGAAGTTAGAATTCCAGATTTTTATTGTAGCTAATGTCAGAGCACTGTGCAGGCCACTCAAGTTCTTCCACATCAATCCTGGCAAACCACCTAATCCCAGGCTTCTCTTTGTGCACAGGGGCACTGTGATAAACAGGTTTTGGCCCCTTAGTTCCCCTTAAAGCCATCCACATGTGAAGGAGCCTCCACAAAGTGACCCTATGCAGGCCTATGACATAATTAGCCTTCAAATGTGTCCTTTGAAGGATGTGGCTCCATAATTGTTCTCCTAATGCTATGCTTACAACCAGCCATCTTATCAGTAAACTGGTGTTGGGATTAGGGGCACCCAAAGCTCATCTATGCCTGTGGAGACCAAAGGCTAGTCTCTCTTTAGTCTGATCCCACAGAAAAGCCACTGTAGCACAAACTGCAGGGTCAATGCTGGCTATGAATTAAAGCTATCAGAACACGCAGTGCATCACAACTTGTCACATATGGGGCTTAGCAGACAAAGATTTCAAGGTTCTTGAGCAGTCCTCCAAATTCTTAGATCTCAATCCAACCAAGCATCCATGGGATGTGCTGGACAAGCATATCTGACCCAAATGGGCCCCACAGTGCAACCCAGAGCACCCAAAGGATCCACTGCCAACATCTGAGTGCCAGATATCAGAGCACACACTAAAGGACTTAGGAAGTTAAACCGCAAGGTGATCCTTACTTACCTACTCATCAATTATACAGGGCCGAACATATCCGAGGAGACTTAGGGCACAATCCAGGGTACACCCTGGACGAGGTGCCAATCCATCGCAGGACACACACACTCAAGCTCATTAACACGCTATGGACAATTTGAGAACGCAAATTAGCTTAATCTGCATGTCTTTGGATTGTGGGAGAAAACCAGAGTAACTGGAGGAAACCCAAGAGGAAGCTACTCAATATGATGCTTTTGAACTAAAAAAAGAAAGACGTTAAAAATGCATTTGTGCAAGTGGTATACAGTCTTCACAGTGCTTCAATTTTTCCACATTTTGCTGTTGCAGCCTTATTCCAAAATGGTACCAATATTCCAAAATTCAGCAACATGAAAGATCTTTGTTAGAAATATTTGCAAATTTAAAATAATAATAGTAATAAAATCACATGAATATAAGTATTCACAGCCTTTGCCATGACTCTCAAAATTGAGCTCAGGTGCATCCTCTTTCCACCAATCATCCTTGAAATGTTTCTGGTGTTCATCAATGGTAAATTCAGTTGATTGGACATGATTTGGAAATGCACACACCTGCCTATATAAAAGTCCCACAGTTAACAGTGCATGTCAGAGCACAAACAAAACCATAAAGTCCAAGAAATTGTCTGTAGACAGGATTGAGATCCACTGACTGAGACAGGATTGTATTAAAGCACAGATCTGGGTAAGGGTACATAAACATTTCTGCAGCATTGAAGGTCCCAATGAGCACAGTGGCACATAAATGGAAGAAGTTTGGAACCACTAGGACTCTTCCTAGAGCGAGCTGCCCGACGGAGAAGGGCCTTAGTCAAAGAGGTGACTAAGAACCCAATGGTCATTTTGAAAAAGGTCCAGCTCTCTGTGTAGAGAGAGAAACCCTCCAGAAGAACAACCATCTTGTAGCATAATACTCAAATGGTCTTGAGGTTGTAATTGGTGTCAAAGGGGCTTCATTTTGTTTCTCATGGTCTGAGAGTCCTCCAGGTGGCTGTCATGTGCCTTTTACTGAGGAGTGGCTTCCGTCTGGCCACTCTGCTGCAAGCTATCAATCAGGCCTGCATGGTAGAGATGGTTGTTGTTCTGGAAGTTTCTCTTCTTTCTACAGAGAAACGCTGGATCTCTTTCAGAGTGACCATACGGTTCTTGGTCACCACCATGACAAAGGTCCTTCTCCACCGATCACTCAGTTTGGTCGGGCGGCCCACTCTAGTCCTGGTGGTTCCAATTTTCTTCCATTTACAGAGTATGGAGGCCACTGTGGTCAGTGCTGAACCTTTTGCTGCAGGAATTTTTCTGTACCCTTCCCCAGGTCTGAGCCTTGATACAATCTTGTCTCACAGGTCTACAGACAATTCCTTGGACTGCATGGCTTAGATTGTGCTCCGACATGCACTGTTAACTGTGGAGCTTTATACAGACAGGTGTGTGCCTTTCAAAATCATGTCCAATCAACTGAATTCACTACAAGTGGACTCCAGTCAAGTTGTAGAAACATCTTAAGGATGATCAGTGGAAACAGGATGCACCTGAGCTCAATTTTGAGTGTCATGGCAAATGTGATTTTTTTTTCCTTTTTTTACTAAATTTCCAAAGATTTCCAACAAACTTCTTTCACATTGTCATTATGGGGTATTGCTTGTAGAACTCTGAGGAAAATAATTAATTTAATCACTTTTGGAATAAGGCTGTAACATAGCAAAATGTGGAAAACGTGAAGAGATGTGAATACTTTCTGGATGCACTGTACTGAAAATTGCCACTTCAGTCTTGTCGTAAAAAAAAAAAGTAACAATGCCATTGGTGGTACAATAGTTGCTACCTGATCCTCATCTCAGTTTACTTTCTGTACAGATTTTTTTGTGCACGTTCTCACTGTGTTCCCACAGTGTCTGTGTACGGTTTCTTTGTGTTCAGGTGTTACCTCTCACATAAAAAAACATGCCAGAAGGTTGATTAGAATTGCAAATTTGCCCCAAGAGTGTAAGAGCGTGTCTGTGTGTCTGCTGTCCTATGTAGGGTGTATTCCTGCGACCAGTGTTTCTGGGATGGCTCGAAAGCGACCCTAAGCAGGATGACTATGTAATGAAAGTAAGATGAATGAATGAGGGTGCCCCCTACAGGCTGAATAGCATAACTGGAGTCATTTAAGGTGGAACGACGAATTCTACGAATCCAGTTCAAGCCTCGTTGCATTGTCAGTGCGCACCGGTCAGGCTTTGCATGTCAACTAAGGCATAGTTTCACAGGCAAGGCGTATTCGTTTAACGCAAAACACTATGCGGAATTACGATTCCCCCTCATAACTGTGTGCGTCTGGGTTGCAGAAACAAAACTAAAAGGTTACTGAGAGATAATTAGCCTCCATAGACACATCATGTTGGCTGGCTAGTTAGCCTTCTAGCCGAATTCTCAGAACTCCATCACACAGCTAGTTCAGATATCTAGCAGGTTCAGAAACTAACCAACGATTTTAGTTTGTTTTGATACGTAATTCGGTTTGTCACGACTTGGGGGGAAAAAATAACGAGGTGTTGGTGTGAAATCTTATTGAGACAATTAGCTAGTTAGCGTCATTGTTGTTAGCGTGCTAGCTGAAGTTAGCCAGCAGGAGCAGAATAGTTTCGGAGCTCATTAAAAACCAGAAAGGTTTAAAGACTTTGCAGGAATAACGGCTAATGTGGTTATTTTTGTTATCGTTATTACTACTATTTATAAAAACACTAATCTATTGTACATCATATCAATTACAATATTACAAACACAAGATATAGAGTGTATATGTGACATATGCACTGCTGGTAAGTATTTCAATGAAGGAGGAAAAGAAAAAATCCGGACAGTGTGACCATTGAAATAAAACTGATTAAATGCACAGACAGTGTGTAGTGCGTGTGTGTGTGTGTCTACCTGTGCTGAAATCCCGGGGTGGTAACACACTCTAGCCGCAGTGTCCCAGCGTCCTGAGACACAACTCCACTCACTGCGTCAACTTCACGTTCGCAACGAGCATTAAATATATAAATATCTAAAAGAAAATAAATTAAAGTAAATAGATAATTAAACACAATCCACTAGGCAAGCCACGCAGCTATCACATTCCACACCACCACAGCATCGTCCTTGACCATGCGGGGATGCCCGAACACCACACACACTCACATTCGCGTACACACACAGCACAGTCGGAGCAGCCTACACTAACACTAACTATCCCGGAAAACACTGCAAGGGGTGTGTGTTAGAGAGACGTGGACACATTGGCTTCCACAGCACACACACACACTCAACGCCATCAACATATTGGAATTTTTTTTTCTTTCCCCCCGAACACTCAGTTTGATGAATGATGATACTACAGTATACAGAGCATCAGTTATTCATCTGTAATACACTTAGTAGTGTGATCACTTCCTCTGTTTGTGATCATCAACAAATAGCATCTCCAAAACTTGTCTTACATGTTTTTTCCGATCCATTCTTTAAAATCTTTTCTTTCCACACAGTTCCTGCCTGCTTTTATACGGGTCTAAAATTTTAATGAAAAAGAAAAAAAAAAAAGAATATCCAAGTCTTAACTAATCACTGCACAACCTTTCAGTCTGCCCATCAATGCCTGCTTGGCTGCTGTATATCTCAGGCCATTATCTTGTGCAAAGTGGTCTGAAGGTATTTCTGCAAGTCATTGTAGTGCTTCTTCTTGAGGTACATTAGTAAAAGTGGAATCAGCCAGGAGCACAGCCAACATCATTCTTCACTGTACGCCACAAAATACAATATTCCTATATTCGATTTGACACTTTTTGCTGTTACTGGTGATCTTTCTAACCATCCAACATCGTTAAATTGTTAATTTCACTAGAAATAAGATTCAATGAGTATCCGCACTCTTGACTTTTTCTTGGTGATTGATGTTTCCGTTTCATACTCTGGCATTTGATCTCAGACAGGTAGTGATGAATCCATGTCTAGTCACCAGTAATGATTCCCTTTAAAAAACTTTCATCTTCCTTAGAGCACCGGTCCAAAATTTTTTTAGATATACAAACATTTTTGTTTATCTGTTGTTTCAGCACCAGGTGCACCATCAGACCAAAAAATAAAAATCAATGAACGCTGCTCTGCTTTTGTGCAAATCACAAGAGGGGCATCCATTTTTGCTCACCCCGTAATTACAAATGAACTGATGTAACACATCCAAACCTGCAGTGACTGGGCAGATAGTAGTCTTGAACACAAAGCTCTGATACGACAGCGCAGTCAACAGTTTTAATATAACCAGAGTGCGGATCATTTTTTAATTACCCTCATACATGTGCAATAAAGTCAAACACCTGTTTTGCAGATGCTGATCATAGTCCCATTCTAATGATTGATGCATGAAATGATATGGTGGCAAAAAAAAACTACATGGCTCCAGACAAACAAATAACTTACACCAATCAGCCATAACATAAAAACAATTAACGTCTAAACCATCTAGGTTTTTCCCCCTAGTGCCACCGGGGCACCTCTGGCCTCGCAGGCTGTGGCTCAACAGAGCCTCTGGGGTGTGCTGTGGTGTCTGCAGAGGAGGAAGGAAACATTTAGTTCATTACTGTACTTAAGTACATAATTCATGCCTCCAAACTTTACTTAACTAGTTATGTTCGTCAATACTTTAAAATTTTACTTCATTTTGTCCCATAACAAATATTTGTACTTTCTACTTCACTATATTTCTGCATGCCATTGTGGTTGACAGAGTGGTTTTTAATTCTACTATGACTTAATACTTACCGTAAGCTCAGTACTTCTAATACTTTAAATTGGAAGGGGAGTACTTCTACACTCTTGTTCAAGTAGAATGGTAAATGGAGGACTTATACTTTTACTTGACTGATATTTTACCTAGTGAATCTCTACTTACCCAAGGGATTGGATTACTTTGCACACCTCCAAGTGTCTGACACCAGGATGTTGGCAGCGGCTCCATTGGGTGCCGTGGGTTGTGTGGTGGGGTCTTTGTGGATTGAACTTGTTTGTCCGGTGTATCCCATTGGTGCTCAATCGAATTGGGATCTGAGAGTTTAGAGGCCGGGGTTGGCAACCTCTGGCTCCTCACCTGATGGACCACATGGGTGGTCTGGAGCCTTTCCATCATGGCCAGCATGGATATTTTTCAGTGATTTCTTCTGAACTTTGCCCCCATGAGCATAGAAGGACCTTGGGTGGCCATAATCCTGTAACCAGTTTGCTGGTGTCAGTGTTGTTTAGTTTACCCGTCAGTGGTCATAATGTTGTGGCTGGTTGGTGAATACTTATATACAGTGAGCTATACATGGTTTTATTACTTGACATTTTAAGTACCCAAATTTTCAGCAATAACTATCTAAAAACTGGAGGTAAAATTTTAAATCAATTTCTTTAAAAAAAAATGTTTATCAAACATCACAGTCCAATAGGAATGAGAAATCTATATTTATTTTGTTATGCACAATGAATTGTCATCATAGGTATACTTTGAAGTATTTAAGCATGTAAAGTATGGGTTGAGGCTGAAGCATGCAACAGTTTTTAGGACATTTGTTCTGTGTAGAGGGCATATGAATTGTAATCTTCTATCTTGCTGGTGAAGTGGGGAAGTGGAGGGCTTCCAGTTGCACATGGCTTTCCAACACCAACAAAGTAGAAAGGCACATGAGAGATTCGTCCATTTGACCAGCACTGCAAACATAAATGATTTCAGTAACAATTAGTGTCATTCACATCTGAAATTAAGCATGTCAAGCAATTCAAGTCTTTCCCCAAATTCTTCCAGGTTTTTTAATATCAGTCTGTCTTGACTGGTTTAAAAACTGGGGTGTCTTATCCGTTTTTTTTTTTATTTGACAACTTATTGCAAAACCACATGGTTGCAGTTTCCTGCAGTTATTAATCTAACTGGCAACCATTTTCCACAGCAGGCATTTTGAAAAACTGATTAGTGTTTCTGCCACACTGAACTTGTTACAGTTTGATGATGCTTTCAGAAAGACCGAAGATTTTTTGCCTAGATTCTATTTTTTAACCTGAAGCTACAGACCTGTATCTGCATGATATTTATTTATTTATTGTAACATTGCACTGTGTTAACATTATTGGCCGATATGATATTCACAAAAATGGGCAGGTGTTCCTAAACATTATATTTTAAAAGAAAAGAAAATAAGTACTAAAGGTAATATTGCTCAATCCTATTAATATATAAAAACACTCACCACAGTGAGCAATGCACCATGCTCAAAGTGAGGCTGGAACTGCAACAGCCTGGGCTCTGCTCCGGCTTCTCCTTTCACAAAACCGCTACAACAGTAAAAATTCACATTAACACATATTACACACAACTAAATTGTGTTCAAGCCTGTGTATTCTACTTCAAACAATCTACAGTGCAATGATAGTTTCAGTTAATCAAATGAAGTTAGATAAAATATGTTGTGGTACTCTATAATGAATTCTATCTATTGGGGGTTATGGTATACACTATTCGGTCAATGGGCCCCGTATTTCTCTCTGGTTGTCCCCATAATATGTGTTTTTCTGTTACTTTTTTTTGTGGACCATGTATCCTGAAATGTTTGCAATCACTCATGTATCGTTTTATGCAATGTTATATTCCTGTACCCCCAGTCCCACCGCCCGCTCAGCCTACATATTATAATAATACTTTAGTGTAATGTGTTGTTATCCATAAATTGTTGATTTAGGATAAAAGATGGGAAATGTAAGAGTTTTTGTACATTCTGTACTTGAGCCATGATTACTGTCTGTTGAGACAAGAACATTTTGTTCCTTTGTGAGACCAACGTGTGTATTTCTGTATTAGCCACCTCTTTAAATGACAAAAAAAAAAAGAAACATGTTTTGAACAGCGTTGAGCTATTTCCTGGAATATGGCTTAGCTCATGTCTGTGTTATACTTGTAACCTCATATGTCAGCATTTTTAACTATCATATAGCTATTTGAGGATAAAGCCCTCGCATAAGGAGGGGTTGTTAACTGCTATATAAACGGTGTGTTGTATTAATAAAAAAGAGCTTGTGAAAGAGCAGTCATCTGGTTGTTCTTTGACTCGTTCTCCTGGCCACCAGAGGTGTGTTGCAGATGGACCGACTTGCATTCAGATCGATCAGGGATCGGTCAACTAAAAGCCCCAACATAAAGTTATCTGTGAAATCTATAATTTGCACAATCCTAACCCACTCCAATTAAAAAGGGCTAAAAAGATCAAACGACCCTAATTAATTATTTATTAATTACAACTCAAGTTAGTTTACATGCATCTTAGCCAAATGCATTTAAACTTTTTTTTTTTCACAATTCCTTACATCAACTACCGCTATTTTAAGAATGTAAAATATCTAGTAGAGAGAAAGATGTGTTTCAGCTTTCCTTCCTTTCATCACATTTGCAGTGGGTCAGAAGATTACATACACTTCGTATTTTGTAGCTTTGCCTTTAAATTGTTTAACTTGGGTGAAATGTTTCAGCTCACTTTCCACAAGTTTCTTATAATAACTATCTGGAATTTTAGCTCATTCATTCTGAAAGCAATGGGATAAGTCAGGTTTTTTGGCCTTCTTGCTCACACATGCCTTTATACTCCTCCCACAAACTTTCTCTTAGATTTAGGTCAGGGCTTTGTAACGGCCATTCCAATACCTCAAATTTGTTGTCCTTAAGCCATTTTGCCACAACTTTGGAAGTATGCTTGGGGTCATTGTTCATTTGGAAAAAACATTTGTGACCAAGTCCCTGGCAGATGTCTTGAGATGATGCTTCAATACATCAACACTATCCATTCATTCTTCCTCCACCTATTTTGAGAAGGCCACAAGTCTCTCCTGCAGCAAAGTCCAGATTGATGAGTCCAGATTGACCCAATCCCAGAGCAATGGATGTGTTTGGGCAAGAAGAGAAACATGTGCAGCGATGCACCAATCATGCATAGAGCCCACTGTACGAGCCTCTGCAGACAGTGTTATGATCTGGGGTTGCTTCAGTCAAGTCTAGACTCAGCAATGCTATGTGGCAATAAAATGAAGTCAACTCACTACCAGAATATACTGAATAATCAGATTAATTAATTTATCAAACCCATGGATGTTTTCTTCCCCAGTGCAATGGGCTTATTTTAGAATGACAATGGCAAGATTCATCTGGATCAAAGTGGTTCTGGAAGCAGGAGGAATCATTTTAACACATAAATTAGGAGTCCTGACCTTAACCCCACTTAAGGTAGTTCTAAGGTTTTTCTATTACTCTATGTGCTGGATAAGATTTTAAGGGAATGTTTAAGGGCATGTTGAATCACTCCATAAAGTAAAAATTAGGTCTCAAAACTTAACGCAACTCTGGATAGAAATAAATGTTATGACATGTTGTGGCATATTAGCATGTGTGACTATATTACAGGATAAAATTCTGTGGATCCATAAGTCTTTTTACATACAGATGTGTTACATTTTTAGCTAGAATGCACTCCTTATTAGGCCAAACATTAATTATATTTGAATTCCACTAAAAACAATACAGTAAAGGGAATACAGAACTTCACAATCATTAAGGAAAAAGTATTCAATCAAGTCAGCACAGCTGAAAAGTGCAAGGGTCCTTCCAGAACTCATTATTTATAGACAAACACTAATTACACTTAAACAGGAAGTGCAACCCTACCATTTAAACATGCATCTGTCAGCTTATGTGTATAAACTTTGCAGTTATTTTTTCCCCTCACATAATTATGCGATGATAACTGGCTTCCCCTAACCACTTTCCTAAAAAAAAATTATTTAAGTTTGGATAATCGTCAAATTTTCCAAAAACTTGCCAATATTTCACAAATTCAGCCAGGATGTGCAAACTTATTAGCATAACTATGTGTATGTGTTATATCCTATAAGCACACAATTTGATGACAATGGCAAGATATTTGATATTGTCTTTGATATTTGATGTACTTTTACAGAACCAAAAGGAAACCTCTGAAGCTCCTGAAAAATGAGGCCAGGGCGTAAATTTGACAGAGGCAATGACAGTCATGCCTTGACCAGTTGCAGCGATGCCCTATTAATTTCAGAAACCACAGAGGAAATGATTTGCTTAGCTTTTTTTCTTTTGATTCAATTGTGCCCTTTTTTTAACATAATTGAAATGATCTAAATATAGTTAGATTGCTGAAAGTAAAACCCACCACTAATTCCTGGATGGCGTGCACTTATTGATTCATATACACAGAGACAAGGCAGAGCCTAATTTGCATCTCGTGAGACTTTGCTCCATGCACATGCATCTTGCTGTTACTATGTAGTCCAAACCATGGAGGACAGTCCTGTAAATCTCATAAGTTTCTCTATGTCTCCATGTATTCCGCTTTAGAAAAACCTTAGCGAACTAACTAACATTTAGCAGAATTTTTCTAAAATTATTCCAAACTGGACCGTACATCGTCTCTTTTCAACCATGGTTGGAGGTCTATGTATTTGGCTGTGAAATTTCCACAATTGGAACTAGGCGGCAAAATGAAAATAAGAGTAAAGAAGAATACTGTAGTCAAAGCCTGCAGCAAAATGCCTGAGCTTTCGAGCTTTCTCAAGTGAGAAATTGGGGCGGTGGTGACTCAAACGATTACGACTCAGGGTAAATGACCAGAAGGTTGAGGGTTCTAGCCCCTGCACCAACAAGCTGCCACTGCTGAGCCCTTGAGCATCTTGTTTCAGATCAAAGTAAACACATCATGCAGTTTTTAAATGAAAGTTTTTATTATTAAGGGACAACAAAATCCAAAACTACATAGCCTGTATAAAAAAGTGTGATAAAGTGATAACCTGCAATGAGTCTGTTACAGTGCTGTGGAGGAATTTTGGCCCACTAATTTTTGCAGAATTGTTGTAATTCAGCCACATTGGAGTGTTTTCAAGCATGAACCGCCTTTTTAAGGTCATGCCACAGCATCTCAATTGGATTCAGGTGAGGACTTTGACTAGGTCACTCCATAGTCTTCATTGCCCCTCCCCGATTTTCTCCCTAATTTAGTCATGTCCAATTCCCACATTAATGTGAGCTCCTACGAAGTACCTCTCATTGAAGTACCTCTCATCCCTCCTCTCTGAGAGAGCTCGGCCAATCAGCTCTCTCTAGGCCTTCTGCTGTGAGAGGTTACAGTATCACCCTAGAATCGAACTTGCGACCTCCGGATGAAAAGCCGAGCACTTTACCACTGCGCAACTTAGGGGTCCATCATTTTGTTTTCCTTCAGCCATTCAGAATTGGACTTGCTGATGTTCTTTGGATCATTGTCCTGCTACAGAACCCAAGTTCGCTTGAGGTCACAAACAGATGGCCGGGCATTCTCCTTTAGGATATTTTGGTACACAGCAGAATTCATGGTTCCATTCATCACAGCAAGTCTTCCAGGTCCTGAAGCAGCAAAAGCAGCCCCAGACCATCACATTACCACCACCATATTTTACTGTTGGTATGATGTTCTTTTTCTGAAATGCAGTGGTACTTTTAAGTCACACATAATGGGACACACACCTTACAAAAAGTTCAACTTCTGTCTCGTCAGTCCACAGAGTATTTTCCCCAAAGTATTGGGGATCATCAAGATGTTTTCTGGCAAAACTGAGATGAGCCTTTATGTTCTTTTTGCTCAGAAGTGGTTTTCATTTTGGAACTCTGCCATGCAAACCATTTTTGCCCAGTCTCTTGCTTATGGTGGAGTCATGAACACTCACCTTAACTGAGGCAAGTGAGGCCTGCAGTTGTTTGGATGTTGTTGTGGGGTGTTTTGTGACCTCTTGGATGAGTTGTCGCTGCGCTCTTGGGTTAATTTTGGTCGGTTAATTTTGGTCAGGCCACACCTGGGAAGGTTCTCCACTGTTCCATGTTTTTGCCATTTGTAGATAATGGCTCTTACTGTGGTTCACTGCAGTCCCATTTAGAAATGGCTTTATAACCTTTCCCACACAGATAGATAAAAAATTCTCATTTGTTTTTGAATTTCTTTGGATCTCTGCATGATGTGTAGCTTTTGAGGATATTTTGATCTACTTCACTTTGTCAGGCAGGACCTATTTAGGTGATTTTTTAATTGCAAACAGGTGTGGCAGTAATCAGGCCTGGGTGTGGCTAGAGAAATTGAACTCAGGTGTGATAAGTTAACTGTGTTAAGTTATGTTTTAACAGTGAGGGCAAACACACTTTCACACAGGGCTATGTAGTTTTGGATTTTGTTTTCCTTTAATAATAAAAAGCTTCATTTAAAAATGAATGTGTTTACTTGTGTTATATTTAATATTTAAATTTGTTTAATGATCTGAGACAAAGTGTGACAAACATCCAAAAAAATAAGAAATCAGTAAGGGGGTAAACACTTGAGAAATGATATATTGATGTATGAATATTTTAAATATTTGATACACCTAAACACTGTATTGTGAAGATTGCAACAACTGCAAGTTGCAACTCGCCCAAACGCATGATGGATAAGAACTGCTTAGTTATATACCATTAATATTAAAATTCCAATAATGAGAAGAATTTATTTGTGCCAAAATGAAATGTCTTACTGCACAAGATGCAGATAAAGCTCTCGTCTTGCTCTAACTATAGAACCTTTTAAAAAATGCCTTGGTGCCCCTGCTATTTGCAGGAAATTCAAGACAATTACTGCAGTTCCCCCCCAGAGCATGAAATTCATACCCGTATTGCCAACGCGAAAGTGCCACAACATGCAGTTTCTTGAATGACCACTAGGAGCTGGCCCCAAAAGTTAGTCAATCCCTGAAAGATACTGTAGCGCCATGTCGAGTTCATTAGAACACTAAACAGGACTGTGTAACACTGGAAGCTTTTTGTAAATACTGCATCATGCATTTAAAATGTGTGTGTTTTTTTTTTTATGATACTTACCATGGAAGTAACTCAAAGATGGGGCTAGAGCGCGTTTTAAATACAGCAATGATGGCAGGATGATTGGAGGCTTCTGCATTTCCTGTTAAGGAGAATTAAGAACAAAGAGACTTATTAATTATACATTTGATATATTTGTTATAGACATTTTTATTAGTCCCAGCTTGAAAACTGGATTCACTTCTCTGGAAACTTGTTACCATTTTCTGTCAATAACTTGTGCAACTGACTAACACCCAAAAAAAAGTTAATAGCAGCTTTCCTAAGAAACAGAAATCTCATGACTGAATGTAGCAGTATAATGAGGAGAGAGGTGACAGTACATTAGGAGTAGATGAGTTGCATATTGTCTCAACACAAACCACAGGCAGGCAATAGAAAAAATATTTAAAGACCTAACACGGCTTCAGATGGCAACTGATTTCTTTATTTTTTTTTATTGTTTTATTATTATTTTGCGACTAGTTTTACCCAGACAGTCTGCAGACTGTCTGCCACAAAAAATTTTAAAAGGCAATCTTTAATCCTGTCTGCGTCACAAACATCAGACACTTCAACTGTTTTGATGAACAAATTGTTTCAACGAAAGTTTCACAAGAACTCATTATTGAACGCAGTTATTCTGTATCATCATCCAGCATTTTTGTTCTGCCGTCAGTGAACACACATGGATACACAGACCAACAGGCACTGAAGTCAACTACAAAACAAAAGACAAGATTAATTTAACACTTAATTTGGTTGTATTTTCTGATTGGTGTTTAATTTAATGATGGTCAAAATCTACCTTTTTTCTGTTTTTATTCTCAGTAGCTTTTCAAACTCGCCTAGTTCTGTGCTAACGGGTGTGACGTAGCTTAGCTTGCTAGCTAGCCAAAGTTAGCTTAAGTTAGTCAAGGAACATCAGCAAGAAAAGTAAACGGTCAAACGAAAAAGTCAGATTTTTTTCGCTCCCTGCCCGTTTGTACCCTGCCTCTATTACATGAGATACAATAGATACAGAGACTGAGCTATATCAGTGAAATTCCCCAGATATAGTCATCCTCACTGTGTTTCTTGCACCCAAAGATCCAGTTAAGTTTGAATAAAGACAATACTGTTCTCTACCTTGCACAATGTATAATTTCAACTTTAACTTTAAGAAGAATTATTTATTTTTATATTTTACTGCACTTTCTGCTGCAATTCTCATTACCGCAATGCGTCCATCTGTGTTCGAATGTGTGTTATATTGTAATTTAAACAAATGAACATAAAAAAAAAAAAAATGGAAAAAATTACTTACTAGCTTATTTTAGCTGACAAAATTTTTTTTTGCTGAATATTTATTTATTATAATAATGAAAAAGTAGAAAAATTATGTGTCCGTGCCTGATGATCTCATCCTCTGCAACATTATTTAAGGACTATTTAAACACACATAGTGGTTAAATAAAGTTTGATTAGTGATGGACCACATGGGACAGTTCAAGATAACTACTAGATAAGACCATCTCTTTATATCTCTCCAGTTAAATGTTAAATATTACGTTGTCAGAATGTTAACATGACATTTTGATTATCATTACAGAAACGGGTATTTTAGATATTTAGATTTGCAATTTTTATGAAAAAGTACTGTATTAAGGTCCAATTACATGCACTGAGAAAAAAAAATTGTAAAGCCATCATAGCTTCTCTAAAGTTAGCAAAACATCCTGAGGCATCTCATCCTCCACAACATTCCCATACACCGCAACATTTAAGGACAGTAGCCATAATGAGAACTTACGTTTCACGAATGAGAATTTAAGCATATTGTGTATGACATTTAAATATTTCTTATGAATTTAATATTAATTATTAATTTACCAACTGTTTAGTTTGCTTTATGATTTGTTTCATTGGAGACGGTCAGCAAGTGAGGGGAATAAAAGGCTTTAGCAAAGGCCAGATTGAACAGGAACCCAAAACAAACCCAAAAAAGCAAAAAATAAAAATAAATACCCTACAGTGTTAGATTCATCATCTCCACCCATCCCCATCTTATGCATCCTCAACTAGCACCCATTAGCTTCATATTCTCATTTATTACATCTTTTTCTTTGGCTTTCTTCTTTGCTTCCTGCCCGGCAGCTCCATCTTCAACATTCTTCTACCAATATATTCACTCTCCCTCCTCTGAACATGTCCAAATGGTCTTAATCTGGCCTTCCCAACATTGTCCCCCAAACGTCTAACATAAGCTGTCCCTCTGTTGCACTCCTAATCCTGTCCAACCATGTCACTCCCTCAAAATTTTCAGCTCTGACTCCTGTCTCTTCTTCAGTGACACTGTCTCTAAACCATGCAGCATGGTCGGTCTCACCAATGTTCTTCCCCTTGATTCTCGCTGACATTTTTTTTTTATCACACAGAACACCTGACACCTTTCTCCACCCATTCCAACCTGCCTGTATTCGCTTCTGTACCCCTTTCCCACACTCTCCATTACCCTGGACTGTTGACTCAAAGTACTTAAACTCCTGTATCCTCTTCACCCAATTCACCCTGTATTCTTACTGTTCCACTTCCCTCCCTTTCAACCTTAGAACTGTTGTGTAGCATGGTTAAGAATTAATAAACATGGGACAAGTTCTGACGAATCATAATGTGGTATTTGTACTTGTTGCCATGGTAAAATGGTTCATGTTTTTTGTTACATGTTGAAATTTTGCCCTGTTTATTCTAGTTTTAAAAAAATTCTTTGGCTTTTGTATTTTTGAAGCACTACACAATAAAACCCTTTGACCTTAAATATTGTATACTTAGCATTACAGAAATAAGGTGCTAATGTCTGGAAAAAGTTCATTTAAGCATTTCAAATTTTCATGCTTGAAATTTTTGAAATCACTCATAAATAGTTTATTATTATCAAGTGTTGTTTAGCTATTTAAATAAATTACTTACCAATGAAAATATTTGCATTTGTGCACATTATTAGTATTTTTACTAAAATATTATGGCTTTTATACAAACTACAGAAAAAAAAAACATAATTAAAGTAAAGTGCTGATTTATATTATCCTTCATGGACCCGTACCGTGTTGGACATACCGTGGCACTGCTGACTTAATAACATGGGAGATTTTGTACCTTTCAGAAGCACTGCCAGTCTCTCTCCAGTGGGATCCCAGGCAAGAGACTGAACATCTCCTCCAACCCTGATTAAAACAGGATTAGATTAAATTCAGGAAATATACTGGGTGGCTCAAAAAGGGTACGTCCAAATCTGTGTTCCTTATATTAAATTCAATATTTTTCTTTGTATTTCAGACCCAAAAAGGTTACAAATCTAACAATAGAAAATTGAATACCACTTGACCCTTAGCTTTAGGTTCATCTCAAGTCTGTAGTCGACTGGAATCGGCTTAGAATGGTTGATGCACTAACAAATCATCACTGCATTTAACATGAGTTCTGAACATTAAGAAATGTTCAGCGTTCCTATATTGCGATGCTCTGATTTGGGTATTTGGGGCTGATCAGAGAAATCAGTTTTGGCCAATACCGATCGCTGATCAAAGGTGTGTGGTGCTTATTGAGGGTGTGTAGTATTGGTTATTTTTACTGCTATAAATACTAAATAAATCAACATTATAAACAGCAGTGCACACATATAACTAAGACCTGAGAAAGTATCATAAAAGTAAAACTTTTATGTTTTAGAGGGCAACATTCCATTCTTATTATTTCATGGAGGTAAAGAAACTAAAACCAATGGAAAAGCCTATGCACAACTATTCCATTCCTTAACTAGCATCAGGGGGCTCTCACACAAGCTGAAAATCTTAAACTAAAATTTGACCATCCTACTATACTCACTCGTTATATCATGCCACACATGGAACAGGCAGCATCAATGGATAACAATTGAAATCTCTGCCCTGAACATTTCTATATAAACGCTCACATTAGTCATTTTTTATTACTCATTAGTAAGCAGCGAGGACGGACATTTCTTTATAAATATCAAAATTTCTGCAAATTTAATAGACAGTCTATTCCTCTTATCATCCAGAATGTGTGCATCTGTGCTAAATAATCTCTCACTGTCAGCCCGCACGCATGGAGTGGTAAGGTAAACCTGGGCTCTCCATTACTTTTATGATAATGGGTTTAGACTCTTTACTCTCTGCAAAGTAAGGCTTGAGCTTTTTGAGGGCTTCTGCTTTAGGTGGCTGAATGAGGATCAACTTACAAGATTTAGCTGCTGCCTTTGTGAAGAACTTTTCATGCTCAAATGATTTTACGGTACGTTGTTCTTAACTGCCGATGGTTTACTGCGTTAAATATTTCGGCAGACATTCGCCCACATGGTTTTGCTTTAGAATAACCTTCGAATGTGGCAAATTTTATGTATTTTAAAGAGACTTGGTAATATTCCCAGACTGACGACAGCATAATATGGCTGTCGACTCATGTATTGCATCATCACAGTAGTATCAGTTTATGTCATCTGTCATATGAGAGACAACTGATACGAAATATTGTCCGATTTCGATCGGCGGCCAATCAATCAGAGCACCCTTATTCTATATTAAGCATATACACAAAAAATGCAATGCCTGAGGAAATTTGAGTTTTTGCAGCAAATAATAAATTTTTTTATGAAAGTTTGGGTATGGATGCAGGCTTTTGGGTCATGGCCTTTTAATGCAAAAATAGAAACACATACATTACTTCTCTAGGTACCCATTAACAACTTACATGAGGTCACCATCAGGTCCACTAAAGTTAGTCTCAGAGAGATCAGCCACCACTGCAGCGGACTTGGGTCCTCCTGAAACCAGTAATATTAAATAGTCTATTAATGATGAACTCCAATCATTACGAACTCAAGTTGTCACAAAGAACAATATCACTTCAGATATATGGAATCTGTATAGGTTCATGACCTTGTACAAGTCAAATGAACAAGTATATTTAAAGCATAACCCAGCATTCCCTCCCATCAGTCACCAGTCATAAGTACTGTTTCTACAGGAATCAATGCAGTCAACATACAAAATGGCTAACGGAGGGCCCCATGTTCAGCTTTTCTTAGCAACATGCTGTGCACAGTGATGTGTATTTACTTTCTCAAACAGTGATCTGTATAGTCAGTGATTTAGGTTTAAGAAACGAATACATCTGTATCTAGATTAGTCCAAAACTATTACTTGTATCTACAGTATAACTCAGTTTAAGATAATAAGTTTTACTTATAAAAACTTAAGGTTATTTCTGATGTTGATTTTATGTCGCACTTAAAAATTAAAACGTGGATTTGTGAATACCCCTGTTGCTGTGTTATACCATGAAAGACACCCCAGTTCACTCTTGAGAAAGAATGGTTCACAGAATTTACTAATGAAAATAGTAACTGTGCAATCTCCAGTACCTAATGCAAATAACTTACTGTTGCGGTTACTAATATTATTGCTACTATAATAACTATTGCACGGTGATGGTTAGTGTATATTTAAAGGAAAGATGATAAGGGGAAAAAGTATTTTTTTAAATAGCAAACTTGATTCACAAAGCATGATAGGGTTGGAGAATTTGGTATATACATTTGAAGGTAAATAAATAAATAAATTAGAAAGGATAGATGAAGGTAACCAAAAAAAGGACATTAGGATTTATTACCTGCCATGTCTGAAAAAGTAAGTGAGTAGATCACGGTTTCTCCCTGAACGCAGAACAACAATCTACTTCCATCGGGACTCCAACACCCTGACTGGGAATTAAATAGACAGATGCATCCTTATGAAAAAGCGATAACCATCATTATACTATAATATGCCTTTTTCTTTTTTTTTAAACTGTAGAAAATTACATGCAAGTTATTTCCAGCTTGATCAGTTGGACTGATTTTAATACCGAAATCTTGTATTTGTATAGAACACATTTTTCCAAAACAATAAAAATTAGGGGTCTTTTACACTGTAGGATTGAACTGTTGTGAGCAAAAAGTGAAAACCAATGGTTGTTCCACATAAGCATAGATAAAACCATAATGTTTCAGAAGTGTAGTGTTTTGATATGATGGCCTGAGCTAACAGTAAAAAGTTAAAGTATTTAAATTAATAAAAAAGCTTAGGTTGCAAAGCCAGACAGCATGCAGCTTTACAGATAAATACTTAAAAGGATGTCCATATAATTGTGGTAATTAAGGTGAATCAAGAGATTGCGTTCTATTTTTTTAAATAGCAGTCAGTTATCTTGATTAACATTCAGTAAAGACAAATACATTATTTTTAAACATAAGCCCCTTGCTTTTTAATATATGCTTTCGTATTTCCTCATTAAGAATGTTTTAGGATGAACTGAAAGCTACGAATTAACCGCTGTTTTTACCAAACAGGTGAAAGTCAGATGAAATGAGATCAGGACTAGCTTTAACACCTCTAAAACTAAGTTTCTGCAGTGTGTCAACATGGGCAGAAGTGTGGGGATGTGTATTATCATGTCCATATCATGCATTTAATCCAAAGTTTAGGCTTCAGCTTTTTAATAAGTATCTCAATATAACAAGCACTGTTGATTGTTGAACTTTTTCTTGATTACGTTCCCATACCAGCCTTAGTTGCAATGGAGGATGTTTGCAATTCAGACTCTGGCATTTATTCTCAGGTTCATAGTGATGAATCCATGTCTTGTCACCAGTAATGATTCTCTTTAAGAAACTTTTACTTTCATTAGTTTATTAAAACAAATTTTGTTTGCAGGGATTCAAACAATCCTGTTTATTCTCTTCTATGAGTTGTTTCAGCACCAGGTACACCTTCAGACCACAAAGAATGCATCATTGCATGCTGCTCTTTTTTCATGCACATCACAAGTGGGGCATCCAATTTTGTTCACGCTGCAGTTACAAATGGACTGATGTGACACGTTCACACCTGCACAGCAGTGACTGGAGAGACAGCAGACTCAAACGGAAGGAAAAAAGGTTGGGAACCACCGCTCTAGATTATAAAAACTGATTGTACTATAAACATTTTATACATAAAATACACCTAATTTGTGTGTGTCAAACTCAACAACTCAGATCAATCAGGCAATGTGAACTTGCAAAACATTATATGAAAAAGCTGCGGTATCTGCTGTTCAAACTTCACACTACCTAAAACAACAGCCCTGTAATGCAGATGTTGCTTGCACCACCGTACAGCGTACACTGGCTCACACCTCACAGTGATGAAATGCTGGTTAAAATTATCACCTATATGCTGTGTTTGACGCAGGCCAGACCCATGTCTAAAACAAGATTCACGAATGCGTCAGACTTTAGTGTCATTCAGGGATTAACTCCAAATCCTGAAACTCTCAGTATGCACCTATAAATATGCTGATAAAAGAAAAACAATAATAATAAATCTAAATCTTATTCTTGCCGTTATGTGTTTGATATTTGAAAAATAAGAAAAGCAAACACCTTTGTAACCATCATAAGGGACAACTCAGGAATTTTAGTCAGTATAAAGTAGATAAAGCAACACTTCAGATTGTAGGAAGTGTACCGCAGTCAGTAAACACGAAAAACTGAAAACTAAATGTTACCCAGCACAGCCTTACACAATTTATACAAGTGTTTTATTATACTGGTCATTTCTGTCAGCCATTTAGGACTGGTTGTGACTTTAAATTCTTCTGGACTGCCAGGTTCTTGCAGCATTAGAACTGCTTTATAATGGACAAAAATGCACTGTGAATGACTCTCGGCTCAGGAGATTTGGAATTCTTAATATCAGGAACTCGGACGCAGGGTTGGAGGTTGAGTGCAATGCTCAGGTTAATGTCCGAGTTTCACATGCTCTGTGCATGAGTTTGCATGGGGTTGCTTTGGGTTTCTGTCACCTCCCAAAAACTTGCCACTACATGCCGTCTCAAATATGTGCCAGCAGGGGCTTCTCCAAAGTGCCCCAGCGTGTGTGTGTATATGAGAGACTGTGCGCGCACACTACCCTGTGCACAATTAAGTGGTTACTACTGATGATTAAATCAAGGAACATCAGGACTAACACAGCCTTTAACATGCAAAAAGCCTAGATTTGCCACTAATTCTTTGTGAATATAACCTATGCTATGCATGTGTCGTGTACATTATAGTCCTTTATACAACATTACACATCTATTTCTTTCTAAACATTTCTGCATCTTTGGAAGTTATATGATTCAATACATGCTAAATACTTGTATGATTTCAAATTAAAGTAAACAAAAGGTCTGTGGACAGTGGGAAACAGGGTGTGTTTCAGGGTTTGGCTGAGAAGAAGTAAACCAAAAAACTGCATGATAATTGGATAAATATACTGGATTTTTTTCTAATTAAAGTTAATTAACAAAAGACATTTTCAACCCTTGGTCATGCTGTAGTCAATGACGAAATGAAAGCAAATCAATAATTCATTAATGTGTGACGAATATCTCACCTGACAGCGCCCTTTCACACAAGGCCACCGTTCACAGGTCCACGTCTTTGTCTCCCACACCCTGCATGTACACCAATACACGCACACAGTTTTCGAGGCATTAAAGGGCAATCATTTCAAGCAGACAATAACCGTTATAATGAAAAGCCACCGGTAATACTTTCAACAAAATATCTGAGTGTTAAAATAACACCAAACATAATTGTCCTATTAAGAGAATACGATACTATGCTTAAAATGCTTTTGCTCTGCTTAACATTTGAATTAATTAACACATGTAAGCACTACTAACCAGCACAGGAGGCAGCGTGGTTGAATACCATGTGTAAAATGAATTTCACTATTACTTAAACATTTATTTAGCGAATGCCTGTTAAACACCAGTGCATAAACTTCAACCTTCATTATACCACAGTCAGTTCTGACCAATTAATCTGACTGAACGGGAAACATCACACGAGATAGATGGCCACAACACTGGCAGCTCTAACTACACACCGATCAACCATAACATTATGACCACTCATTATTGAGTAGATGCCCTATTTTGCCTCCAAGTGTTTCCTTTTTATGAGAACCATCATTAAGCTTTTCAACAATTTGCGCTACAGTAGCTTTTCTATGTGATCCCCACATGCATCAGTTTCGGATTTCATTTCTTGAACCATTTTTGGTAGGTCATGACAACTGCAGACTTGGAACATTCCACAAGAGCTGCAGTTATGGAGTTAACACATGGTTAAATCCCAAATCCCTCTCTCCATGATCAAGGGCACCATCCATAACAAGGGCTTGTACACCCTAGCACACTAGCTTTACATTTAATACTATTTGGGTTTAACCCCCAGAACCCAGAAGTTAACAGAGCTGATATTCTAAAGCAGAATTAGTGGAAAATATGTAAATGAGTAAATCCCGTTTCTCATGACAGTTTGTAGAACTTGTATAAAAGTAATATCACTCTTCAGTGCTGAAGATATCACGCCATGCTGATATTGAGTACAAGGGCATCCACTCTTGTGTGATATTACTTAATCTAAACACAGCTAAACATGAACAAAAAAAAGCAGGTACAAAAACAGAAAACATGTAACTGGACAGTTTAATCTCGTCTGCAGCATCCTTGTCAATCTTGATACGTGTGCATACCTGAATAGAGCAGATGGAGTGGCTGATAGCAGTCGGCTGCCATCTGGTGACCATGACAGATTTGTGACTCCTCCACCTCCTACACGCTGCAGTGGAACACAGATTTCTGCAGCCACATTCCACACCTGAAAAACATAACATAAAATACAGCCGGACATCGGTCTGTAACTGCTGGGGTATAAAAGACATAAATAAGCACATAAGTATATACCTGGGGAAAAAATAGTGAAGGAAAACAAATTTTAGTGAAGGAAAACTAATTTAAATAAATAAAAAAAATAAACAATTGCTAAAAACACAAACATACCATCATGGCAGTATCCACAGGAGAGGCAGAGACTAATAGTGAACCAGAAGGGGACCAAGCAATGGAAGTAACTGGAGAGTGACCAGGATGAGACAATACCTGAGCACAACCAGAAGAGGGCCTGTGTGAGAGAACAAAAGAGAGGTTGTGGTTACCAAGTTCATGTGTACATAATGATATAATTTTGATTTCAATGATGAGTCTTGCTATTGATAGTTATCTTGTCTGTGAATATTTTTATTACTTAACCTTTAAAGATAAACCAAATGTTAGCATACTGTAAATACCAGAATACATGATATGCATGACATTATGTGGCATAGAAAAGTGTTAGTTTGTGTTCATATGTAAAGTGCTAGATTGTCATTGGCTTGTGTGTGTAAGTATCTGGTAATACCGTGTGGAGAGAGAGTTTGGGTCCACGTGCCAGATGAGTAGACATGTGTGGCAGGCCACAGCCAGTGTAGATGCACACAGAGGCTTCCATTGCATAGCACTCACACTCCTCTGCAGTCTATGCTTTAGAGTCGGAGTTATCGCACTGGCAGATGAGGAAAAGGTGCAAGGTAAATACTACACACATGATGTCACATACTGATTTACAACCTGTGAAGACTAGGTGGATATTACTTGTGATGACAATTATATACAACAATGTGCATAATTATATGACTTTAAAAAGATATGCAGGTGATTTTCACTGCTCTTGGTGGTAAGGAGGGGTTAACATGAATTGTGGATAACATGCACTGATACTAATTCACCATCCACTTGAACCCTTTCCAACTCTACCTTGAAATTATAGCAGTTCTCCACTGGACAATGTGTACAGCAGCCCAAAGCATTAAATCCAAACCTGCTCACATTATAGTCATAATCCTTCCCCAAGTGCCTCTGCCTAGTTTTTATTTATTTTTTACCCACATGGTGACAATGTACAGTACACTGCCTGGCCAAAAAAATGTTGCAGTTTTAGTATATTCTGCATGAAGGAAAGAAAATAAAGAAGCTTGCTAAACAATTTTAATTGGATTAAGAGCTGTACAAAGCATTACTATAACCTGAAAAAACAGTGCTGAATTGTCAGCGTTGTGGATGAAGAAAAATACACTATAAGTGACCATGAGTAATTGAAAAAGGTCATGTGGTCTGGGGAGTTTAGCTTGATAAAAGTCATGTGATCTGGGTAGTTTAGCTTGACACTATTCCAATGTGATGGCTGCCTCACTTCATGTGCTTTTTACTAACTGTGATGCACCCATCACTTTGGAATAGTGTCAAGCTAAACTACCCAGATCACATGACTTTTTTTTCAATTAATCAAGGTCATTTACTGTATATATTTTTTAACCATGGTGTTACTTCAGTTGGTGTAGGCGCTGCATCGTTACGGGCAATAAAATGAAGTCTGCTGACAACCCGAAAGGATCACCTGGCCGCTCAGTACAACAGACATATTACAATTTTTTTTCCCTTGATGGCAAAGGCATATTTCAGGACTCACACTATTAAAGACTGGTTCTGAAATGTATGTATAGAAATGTAATGTGTAAAACATCAACATTTTCATAAATAAATAGTTCTACAAAGTAGCTTCTATGTTTACCTTCGAGAGTTGTAGATCCTGATGGAATCATCCAGGAGGGCTACTGCAAACTTGTCTGTATGAGGATGCCATGCAAAGCTTCGAACAGCACTATCAGGCCTTGAAAAAAAGAAAATATACCTTACTGGTATATAACATTTGTTGCAAATGGTCAAGCTCAAAGCTAAATTCTACAGGTGAATGAGGTCAACTTTCACTTGTGTATATGGCTGCATTCTAAAAAGACACAATAAAATGTTTGTCTAACCATTAAAATCATACAAACTTTTTGACCAAATAGATTTTGTAGTATTTAAATTGGTTTTCAAATATTAAAAAAGCAATTAATATACTACAACATCTATCTGGTCAAAAAGATTTAGTGAATTAAATCATTCATTCATACACTCACCAACTCAGTACTTGTGAAAATTCAGTGACCATGTCCTCACCGCTTAACTGAAAGATGACAATCAAATTAGTTTTACAATGGTAAGAAACAAAAGATTAGGAGGTGAAGTAGAAGCAGTGAACAAAATGAAGCATTGTGTTTATCTTGCCTTAATAGTGTCCCAAGAGATTTTATACATACAGTATCTTTCTTACCCACTGGTTATTTTACATACACTGACTGGTCAAATTATTCGGCTGCAATGACCAGCTGTGGGGCCATAAGAAAACCGTCAGTGAGGCTAAACAGAAAAAAGCTCCAGTCTGCTAGGGAGCATAAGGATGGAAAAAGGTCATGTAGCCTGATGAGTTCAGATTGACCCTATTCCAGAGCGATGGAATGTGTCAGGGTAACAAGAGAAAAATGATGTGATTATGATCTGGGTTTGCTTTACTTGGTCAGGTCTCGGCTCAGCAACATTGTGACAATAAAATTAAGTCAGCACATGACCTGAATGTACTGTATGACCGGGGTATCACATAAAAGCGGTATTTTCCCCTGGGACAGGTATATTTCAGGACTCAAATTGTGAAAGAGTGGCTCTGGGAACATGAAAGGAATCATTTTCACACATGAACTGGCCACCACATTGTGTGGTGTAATCAGAGCTAAAGATGACTGAATTAAATCTTAGGGTGTGCAACTTTTTTGCCCAAGCAGTGTACAAAATACTTAATTGTGCCATTTAAGTTCACTTTATCATGTACAAAGAATCACTTTTAAATGAACAACTTCAAGGCCTATTTCAATCAAACAACCCAAAGCTGATAAAACACATCTGTGCTACAAATACCTCAAGCTACAAACAGGAAAAGGAAAACACTATCTAATTAATGTTCGAGTTATAAATGAAGGACTGCTCACTGTCAGGTGTGGAAACAAAGAACAATGAAAAGAAGACATCCATCGCAGAAGAGCCAGAACACATCCGGAGCTCAACGTCAGCCACCTGGGTACTGTGGAAAACACAAACATGCATACTTTAATATACTTTGTCTGATAGACGAGAAAGGAATTCTACATCAAATAGATAAGTCAAAACTGGCAGCAATAAATCACACACCTTCCTCAGAACTGTTGGTTATTTCATCTAATAGGCCAGTAAGTCCAGCATCATGCCTGCAAAGGAAGTCACAGAACATTAGCACTATAGTTGCCTTTAAGCTCAGAGAAGCCACCTGCCAGAAATCAGTACTTTTATTATGAAATACAATAATACTATATTGTTGCAAGCAGATACTGTACCAAAACATAACCTAAACCGCTTAGCAGTTTAAACTGCATTACTTTCTGTTGTGTTCCTGGATGAGAGTTGTGTGTGTAAGTGCATGCGTACCAGGCGCCAGCACTTCTCATCCATAAAGTATCTCTGTGATCCAAAAAAGCTGCTTTGCTGCTGTTCTCGGGGCGACTGTGAGCTTTCAGAGTTTCCCTCGGAAAACAAAGGCTGGGAGGAGTCCAGTGCTAAAACAGATCAACAAAAAAATTTTTTTAAATACTTAAAATGTCAAAATGTTAGGGTACATGGCCATTATTGAATTGGTTCATTCAACACAAAAATAATAATAATAACAAATGATACTGCCATTATACAGCGAGTGAACAGGGAAGGGTCTGCAGGTTCCTTGTACTTAGTCCAGGCAGAGAGTGAGCTTTATCACTCTTTACCACTCTGAACGAAGAACGGGCTGAACGACACTGAAAAAGGCTACAGAGAGCAAGAGGAGAAATCTCTGAGGAGTTGGCACGGTGGATATTACAACACAGGCCAGGTCCAGTAACTCATTTTCTCATTGCTTAATTGTTCTCGGACTTGTAGTAGCTTCTGATTCTATGAGAGAATGCGGCAACTATTCAGTTTTTTTTTTTTTAGCTAAGAATGAGTTACCAAGACTAAGAATGTTTCTTTAGACTACGATGGCTACGACAGACTAAGTTTAGCTAATGTTAGGACACTCATTTTCCTGCACTTACTCAGGAGATAAGAATATTCTTTAAAGTTTTAAGTGAATACAGTGTGAGGAAGAAAGAAAGAGAGAGAGAGAGAGAGAGAGCACATCAGCGATCCACCCTACAAACCCTCCCCTACATCTGCTCATATGTTGGTAAGTGAAATTTAACTTACATATAGAGTATTTTGGATTAAATATCCAAGATCAAGCATACTTTATTTAAGCTAGTAATTTTCATCTGTTTGTCAAGTCAAAACTGACCTGAAAAACAGACCGAAAGGGGAGCACAAACAGGACCATTTTTCTACACCAAAGTAGTTCACAAATGGGTTAATGGAGGGGAGGATTTGTAGGTTGGATCCCTAAAATGTGAAGTGAAATAAAAAATGAACTAAATTAAAATATTGTGTTAAAGTTCACTTGTATTACTTGTTTGTTATATGTAGTAGACCATTTTTTGTGCTGCAGATAATGCCAGCCCAGTCTGCACATTACCACCCTGTTATAGACCAGTCGGAAGCACTATTGCTGGTTTTGGTGTCAATCCTCAAAACTACTTTGCTGCCACAGTGGTTTATGAATAGCTATGAACCAGGTTTATATCCACTACAGATAGAAATCACCAAAGACCACCTGTTATATATATATAACTTAATGAAAACTCTGAATATATTGATTGAAAATCTATATAGATTGAATGGATTCTGAATATATTGAATGAACAGTGAGAATATTGAATGGATTCTGAATATATTGATTGAAAACTGATATATTGAATGAAAAGTCTGAATATATTGAATGAAACATGACGTCATCGAAACACAGCGCCATCTTTAGAAAGGATGAGTTATTCGCTATTTCACCGTGAAAGACCGGTCACAGACCGCCGTGAAGTTGGTTTTATATTGGACATTCGCCACACATTCAAGATTATTCCTTCAATATTTTGAGAAATAAACACACAAAAATTGCAAATCACATATTTTCTTAATCTGGAGTGGACAGAGAAGCTACTTCAAATAA
>JAAGKR010000828.1:147932-160347 GCA_011419295.1 Clarias macrocephalus
TGGATTCTGAATATATTGAATGAACAGTGAGAATATTGAATGGATTCTGAATATATTGATTGAAAACTGATATATTGAATGAAAAGTCTGAATATATTGAATGAAACATGACGTCATCGAAACACAGCGCCATCTTTAGAAAGGATGAGTGAGTCGGCGAGAAACTTGGTGGCTGCAATTCTGAAAAATGGAGAGATGGTCAACACATTGGTGAGTGCGTGTACGGCCCTAAGTGGTGGCGCAAGCCGCACTCAGTATCAGTCTACGGATGAAGAGATTTATTCGCTATTTCACCGTGAAAGACCGGTCACAGACCGCCGTGAAGTTGGTTTTATATTGGACATTCGCCACACATTCAAGATTATTCCTTCAATATTTTGAGAAATAAACACACAAAAATTGCAAATCACATATTTTCTTAATCTGGAGTGGACAGAGAAGCTACTTCAAATAACTATATTTTTAGATCTTGTCCTGTTACAGCCTGCTGGAGCTAAATCTTTCAGAAACGCTGCTTTATAGAGATGGAGTCACTAAAAAGTGCATGACCAAGACCCAACAAGATTACAGAGAAAGACCTCACAGAACATCAAACATATTACACTGTTAGGCTACAGTATGGATTATTTGTTTATTTGTTTGTTTAATTGATTAATAATTATATTAATGTATATGTAAAAATAAATGATGACAAACAATTCTTGTGCTAATAAAACAGATAATTTGTTAAATGAGAGTCAGGGTCTTTTTTAATTATTTAAATAATAATAATAATAATTGTAAAGGTATGTATGAAAATGAATGCACTTTGGTACAGACTGAGTTGCAAAAAATGACAAATCAATCAAAATTGCTATTGAAATTTCACATGTAAAACCAACTGCACTATCACCCACTCTATCATTGCTAATAACTACAACCATTCTCTTTGCAATATTCAGTTTAATAGTTTTTAAATTATTTTTTTATATATTGAGTTTACAATCAATATATTCAGAATCCATTCAATATATTCAGAATCCATTCAATATTCTCACGGTTCATTAAATATATTCGGAATCCATTCAATATTTTCAGAAATTTCATTCAATATATATAGAGTTTCAATCAATATATTCGAAATCCATTTAATATTCTCACTGTTCATTCAATATATTCAGAATCCAGTCTATATATAGAGTTTCAATCAATATATTCAGAGTTTTCATTAAGTTCTCTCATGAATATTTTCCTAAACGGCATGCCATAATTTTATATATATATATATATATATATATATATATATATATATATATTATACACACACACACATATATATATACATATACATATATATATATATATATATATATATATATATATATATATATATATAACATTTACACACACACAATCACACACCACACAGGTCCTAGCTAAGCTCCAATGACATCCACCATAGAGCCTCAAGAAATGCCAACCAACATGCTAAAACATTAACGGCCAGGCATAGACTTGAAACAATATCCAAATACAAAATCAGATACAGAGACTAAAGCATGAATTTCATATTGCTCGTGTAACATGACATTCCGGAGGGTGAGATAGCATGTAAAGGAAATACAGCACTGATCCTGATGCTTTTGTCAGAAAGTCATGACACATTGGCTATTTATTAAAGATCTAATGATATAATTCCACAGGTGTGTTTTACACATAGGTAAGGCACACAAGCGCAACATGTTAAAGCTAATAAGGGCTTGCCTCTCACCCACTCTTTTTCCATTACCTAGCTCCCAGGTGAGTAGCTGAATTGACAAATAAGGTCAGCACTACATGACTTCAAATTACCATAAGCCACTACACATCTCCTATAGGCACTGCTTCTGACTTAGCCACCTCATCGTCCTAATAAATCCTGCATCATCTGCTGCAGTGGATAAACTCCCGGGTTACCCCAGGAGCCTTTAGACTTCTATTCTCTCTGCACGTATTCAGTGCACTCATGTACATTCTGCTTTTCTTTTCTGATGTTTATCATCACTTATCACAACAATCTCAATCCTTCACATTTAAATGTCTGAGAATTTCCAACCAATGGAATCTAGCAGAATTGCAACAGCATCCCACCACCAGATTTTACAGCCCTATAATCAACCTTGATCAACATCAAATCTTGTACTTTATAGAGTACAAGACATTATGTTTTGCCATATGTAGTGCATGTCTAGAGAGCAGGAATCCATTTGGGATTCAGCCTCTGGTGTGATGATCATTACCATAAACGCATTAGTAAAGAAGTGAGTCTGCTTCAATGTACACTCGGACAAAGAACATAAAGGCTCATAATGACACTTTACTTTCAAAAACTTAAATTGGACAGACTACAGCCTCAATATCATGAGCGAACGAGAACTGCAATGCTTTAAGTGTGCCACTTGGGATTAGGCACATGTAGTGCTTTGCATCAAAGACACTGTGCCCTTGTTTACCACATAACATTTTACAGACATGATCATAGGATGAGTCCTATTCAAGTCATTTCAGTGCTGCCAACTTAATTTGCACATTTTTAACCCACATTTAGCAATCTAAGAAGAAAAAAAAAATACAATTGGACTTAATACGGATGGGACTCACCAAGGATCCCCTGATACGATACAACAATATCTAGGTGCCAGTTTGATTAGTATTGTTATTCTGTTAGTATCATGATTTTATAAATGTTCTGATGTATATATTTTGTTACAATTCTAAACAAACTTGGCATATAATTTGCTTTTTTTCCTCCTACTGCATCTGACTCTGCTGCCTGCCAATGGGCTAATAATGAACCACCTGTAGGATTATAGAGGAACAGCAAGTGAAAGGGAAGTTAACCAATACCTAAGAAACAGGGCCGTATTCACAAAGCTTCTTAGAATTCTCTCAGAGAGCTCCTATCTTAGGTTAAAAAGTCGAGTTGGGAGTCCTAGTGATTTAGGAAACTTCTCAGAGCAACTCTCTCTCAAAATAGAACATATGTTAATAGAATAGACGGTGAAATCATTATGTTTGTATATAAAGAAATTATACAATCATGAATACAGGCATGAACTTCATGCTAAGTTTCTGTTATAGGCTAAATATCTTAAAGTTAATTAAAACAGCCAAATGTTGAAAATATGTCTACTTTTGAAGCAAGTAGTTAATATATTTAAGTTCTTACATTTACTTATCATACATTTTATTACCATTTTAGATTGCTGGGAGAAAAATGTCTCACCTTTTACCAATTTAAATGATTGCAGGACAGTCTATTTAAGTTGCACTTTTGGATGGTATGTAGCCAACAACCAAAGAGAGATGGAAGGAAGTAAAACAAGAAGAAAACCAAATTGGACAGAAGAGTAGTGTTTACTTTTAGCTTTACTTTCAGTGTTTGGAGAATATTAATTCTTTCCGCCATTTCGTCCTCTGCTATAAAAACTCCTAAGCCTCTTAAAAATCCTCCTCTCTACTCTTAACAATTTTTACCATAGGAGCTGTTTTTAGGGCTAAGATGTTTCGTGAATAATTTTTATATCTTTACTAAGATTTAGTCCTAAATTTAAGAGGAAATTCTAAGAAAATGTCTTGATTCTAAGAATTTTCTTAGAATTTCATCACTAGGAGCAACTTTTAGGCTTAAGAAGCTTCGTGAATACGGGCCCTGGTCTTCGCTAAAGGATTCAGCTGTACAGACATGTAGATACCAGGAGCCAGAACAGAAAATAGTCTAGATGCATGTCGTGATTAATCCCGTGGTGCAGTGCAGGGTGTGATAAGAGCTTTGAGGTAAGTGGGTGCTCACATTACAAACTCTGATGTGCTTTAGTTATTTTGGTTATCCTATTAATCTGCAACACCTTGTGTCAAATGTATGTAAATTAGTGCATTTTTGATGCCCTTCCTGAGACAGCCCTCCCATTTTATCTAGGCCTCCAGTGGCTGGGGTTTGGGCATAGGATAAAAACTGAACCTTGGCCTTTCTGCACCCATGAGCCAAGGATGTCAAATATGACTTTTGAACCACGGCTCGAAAAAAAAAATATTGCCCGGACCTTATAAAATATACAGTCAATACCCCAGTTCTATTGAGTGATAACCGTACAGTGTCATCTGGCGACCTCAGTCGACTTTTGAGTGTCCCTTAACTAGTTTGCCCTGAAATGTGTTGCCACTATAGACATTAGACAAACACAGCATTGAGAGCACAGTGTCACCTGTTTCTCGCAGCACTCGGTCGGCTTCCCCCAAACCAGCTCATTATTCGCCTCGTATAACGTCACCTGTCCGCTGAGCGGCGGCGGGAAGAGCGCGAGCGAACACATGATCCTCACACCGACCTGAGGAGGAGACACACTAGTCTTATACACACACACAGTTTTACTCACAACCGTGTCTATATATCTACACGTATTATTAAACGAAAACAATGAGCTTTTTCTCTTAAAACGTTACCGTAAACGTTTCAGTTAATTATTATTTTATTCAATCTAAACCTTACTAGCCAAACAGCTAGCTTCACAACTAATAGTTAACAAGCTCTCTCAACTTACAACAGCCATGCGCTTAACGTGTCATGTGATTTTACGTTATTAGGTAATTTGGATATTTTATTTTGTGTATGACGCTCGTATCGTCAAGAGAGAAAATAAAGAATCTTACAAACAAGACTCCACTTCAGATGAGCTCCAGAAATCGCGCCATGCTTGTAACTACGGCATATTAGGAGGGACAAAATACATCAGCCAGCAACGCAAACCTACACTGCCATCTACAGTGTGAAAAAAATATTACACCGTTCTGTGCTTCAGTATTCATGGGATTCACTCGCTCAGTCTCGCTCATCGTGTATAGAATCACAGTTTCGGAACATATGAGACAAACTGGTCTTAAGCTTCCCGCAGGAGCTATAAACATACAATGATCTGTCCAATCATATTTGACGGTTCAGTTTTCATAGTGCACTTGGCTTTGGAGTAAGACATGCCGTGTTGCAAATATGTTTGTGTTTTGTAAGGATTTGACCGCTTAGTAGATGCATTACAGTCGTTCCTGTGTCTTTCGCAAGTTGTCCAAACCTGCCTGGCCCCAATAAAAAAAATAGGAAAGGGCATATAAATACTACTGCTCAAAAGTTTGGGATAACTTGCAAATTTGTTTGTTTTTGTTAATTTATTTTCTACATTCTACAACAATACAGAAGATTTCCAGACTATGAAATAACACATGGAATTGAGTAATTATTTAACAACAACAACAACAACAACAACAGTCAGTTGTTTTTTTTTTTCTTTCTTCAAAACACAGAGGTCAGTCTTTCTGGAACAGTTCTTGCAAGAACAATATTCTCAAGTGCATTTGCAAAACCCATCAAGCTCCATAATGAATCTGGCTGTCATTAAAACCATCCCAGGACAGCAAGACCAAAACGTACCTCTGCTGCAGAGGAAAAGTTCATTAAGATCTACGAGCCTCAAAAAATGACCAATTAACAGCACCTTGGATTAGACCCGTTATGAAGATTTAACACACCATGAGTAACAGACACATCTCAACATTAACTGTTCAAAGGAGATTATTGCATATTTTGGACACCTTCAGCAGCGGTTTACTGTGTAGAAAGAAAGAAAAAAACAGGAATAAACATAGAGTTAGAAAGTGATCCCAAACTTTTGAGTGGAGGTATATACTATATTAGTGCTCTTTACTGATTAAAACGTTTAATCTAGTTAATCACAGTCATAGACAATTAATCACAATTAAATACTATAATAAATACTCAGATTTATTTGTATTATAAATGTGCAATGTGGGTATAAAAAAATGCATGACAAACTGGTTAGAGGTAACAGATTATGCAGTTTTGTGATATCAGAAATATTAACATTTAACAAATGTTAAATTAAAATATCTCAAACGGTAGACTCCTTGCAGCACCAATCATTAGGGTCAAACTTGTTCATATGATTAATTTGGGTTAAAAGAAAATAGGAAATGCGTTAAAAGCTTTGATTGATGCAATTTTTTTCATTATAATCTGTGTCAGTGAAGAAAACACAGGGTATAATTTTAACAAATGATAATTTCGTACAAATGTTACAAGCCTTTGCAAGGAGAA
Organism: Clarias macrocephalus; assembly: GCA_011419295.1. Lineage (NCBI taxonomy): Eukaryota > Metazoa > Chordata > Actinopteri > Siluriformes > Clariidae > Clarias > Clarias macrocephalus. Next base: position 154,057 of record JAAGKR010000828.1, read on the forward strand.
TTTTGAAATGAAAATAAGAAAATATATAGGGGTATCTAATTTTAAAATGGATTCCAACCCTTGAAACACATAATTGAAAGAAAAGCATTTAACCCTTAATTGAAGTTTACCAGTCTAACACTGGGTAATGTTAGCTAACTAGCCAGCAGCATAATGCACAGGATGCACATGGTTGAATGTCATTGAACTACAAGCAGATCACTAGTACAATTATCTAGTTAGGTGTATCATGTTGCATCAGATTCAGCTGCCTGTCCAGGCTGATGACAGAATGAAAAAACACCGTGTTAACAAAGATCATTGTCTCTGGACCACCAAAATAGTAAAAACACAGAGGTCCGGACCTCAGTGATCTTAATGGGGGTTTGGCCATGATTGAACCTATGCTTGGGAATGAAAAAAAAAAAAACAGTTCTTTTATCAATCTTGAACTGTTTCATTTTAATGAGCTCATATCCACTGACAGTCTGGAGTGGAAGGAACATAATGTGATCTTCTGCTGTTGTAGCCCCTTAGCCTCAAAGAACTATGTGCTGTGCTTATTTGTGTTCCCGTAAACCAGGGATCTCCAACTCCAGTCCTGAAAGCCCAGTGACCAACACTGTTTGGTGATTCTTTAGCTGTTTCAACTAATCTGTTAATCTCTAGGTTCAGTGTGTGTGTTTCAGGGTTGGTGAATTACAAACCATGCTGGACCCTGGCCCTCCATAACTGGAGTTGAAGATGCCTTTTGTGGACTTTGTAGCAGCTTGACCTTCTGCAGACCATTCTGCTTTGATCTCTTCAAGTAATGAAGCAGAACTGCTACCAACTAAATGTATTTTGTTTTTGTTGTTGTTGTCACCATGCTAAAGTAAGCCTAGAGCAGATTTCTTTAATCTTATTGACCATGGGCTAGTGTGGCTGAAGGCTTTAATTCCAAGAGGCAGGGACAACACCTGATTGCATTTGTTTAATAAGTTAATCTTGCCCTCAAATAAACTATTAATTGTACTTCTATTTCTCAGGTTAGAAAGCCTGCAGGTACACTGACCCTTTGCGGATTGAGATAATATTGTTCTTATTGAGATCGGAGGATCAGCAATACTTTAAAATACTCAAATCATCCTGTCTTACATCAATGAAAGTTGTTTAAGGAACAGCATTCACATTCAAGTGTGCATTAGATTAGGCATAACCCATCTATTAAATTAACATGTTCACTTAGCGTTATTAGCTTGCACTATTCTGTGTAAATGCCAGAAACCATTACGTTTTTGTTAAAGTAAGAGAGAACACATTTTTCCCATTCTTTTGTTTGTGAACATTACCTGAGGCTCTTGACCTGTATCTGCATGGGTTTTTGTGATGTGCTACTGCCACATAACAGGACACTTAGATAATTGCATAAATGAGCAGGAGTACAGGTGTTCCTATGAAAGTGAACAGTAAGTATATATTTGTGCTGAGTGATGTTTCAGTGTCGCACTGCAACCCTGAATAGGATAAAGTGGTTACTGATTAGGTTAGTGAAAATGAATGATGAATAAGAATGCATATGAGGCAGCATGGTGGCTTAGTGGTTAGCACCATGGCCATCAAGGGTTCGATGCCTGCCTTGGGTCTGTGTGTGTAGTTTGCATGTTTTCCCCATGCTTGGTGGGTTTTCTCTGAGTACTCTGGTTACTTGCTACAGTCCAAAGACATGCAGATTAGTTTGATTTATTTATAATCGTCTATACCACTTAATCCTGTTCAGGGTCGTGGGGGGCCTAAAGCCTATCCCAGGAGACTTAGGGTATGAGGCGGGCTACACCCTAGACAGAGTGATTAGGCTTATGGGTGTTCCAAAATTGCCTGTAGAGTGAGAATGTGTGTGTGAGTGTGTGGTATATGCTTGCTGACCAGGGTGTACCCTGCCTCATGCCAAAAATTTCGTGGTATAGACTTCCTTCTAATAAATGAATGAATGAATTACTGCATATGACAGAACTAGAGTTCCAAAGTTTTAATTCTACAACCTTAATAATATTATGTAATGTTATTATTAAATATCACAATTCATTTTGCGATAAACACTTTAAAAGACAGAATGTCAAAATATGTTTGGGCTGAATTTGGCCGAGAAATATTAATCATTTCCTGGCCCTCGTATGTGTGCATGGAATTTGCATGGGTTTTTTCTCTGGGTAGTCCACTTTCCTACTACTGTCTCAAGACATGCATATCGGTGTTCCCAAATTTTATGTAGTGTGTGATTGAATGTGTGAGTGTATGGTATGTGCATGCTGTCCAGGGTGTACCCCGCCTCGTGCCCAGAGTTTCCTGTTACAGGCAAGTTCCTGTGCAGGTTAAGTGGCATAGAAGATGAATAAATGAATGAATGAATATAACAGAACTAGTTAAGTGAGTTTTTATTCCGCATCCATTAATGTGTAATGATATTACTAAATATCACAATTCATTTAGCAGTAAACGTACACTTTAAAAACTAGAGCTTTGAAATCAGTTTGAGCGGAATTTGGCAGGGGAATATAAACCGGACTGCTGTTTGTAAGGACAACCTGGCAACCCTGAACACTAGAACCATTTGAGCGCTGCTCGGATCGAGGCACCATTTTGGCTCGAGCGTCATTGCGCCCCCTCGCGGGAGTGACGCGTGACTCGGCGGCGTGACGTCAGCTTCAGCACCGGACAGCTCATTCCCCCTTTTCTCCTCCGCTTGATCGACGAGGCCCGCTTGCCCGATGGGACTCAATGTGAATCGGCTGCACTCACGCGGGCTCCTTGGGAAAAAAGGAGAGCAGGCGAGCGGAGAGGAGACACCGAGAGAAACGACGCTGCAGCCGGAATCCGAGGAGATCAAAATCTGAACCCACCCCTCACTTGACAACGCGACAACACCGAGCTCGTGAGATACGGTAATGTTTTATCCGCGAATCACCGAAACTCGCGGTACAGCACCGCGTCTCGGATAAACTCGGACTAACAGTACGGCGCAGTGCATCGAAGCGCGACACGACTCTGAAACGTCGCCGAAATCGACGGGAACGTTTTGAAAATGCACGATAAAATGTGTGGCTGTGTGTGTGTGCTTGCGTGCGTGCGTGCGCATGCGTGTATGTTCTCAACAGACATTGCGGCACTTTGCGCTGGCTCTGGGGCGCATGGCTGAATGATCTCACATTGGCCATTAAGGCTTGTGGTTAGTAAAGGTGGGTTTTTTTTTTTTTTAGCCCGCCCCCTCCCCTTCCGTTTTACGCAAATGCGCGATTACACACACCGAGCTCGCTTCTGTACGCTTTGTTTTTGGCGAGGACGTCAAGTGGACAGCGATGGTGCCAAATCGTTAAATCACGGCGCGTCGTTGTTAGCGCTGCGGGTAACATTTAGTGTCAAAACACACGCGCGCGCACGCTCGCGCGCATGCACATACATACATCATGTGATATGTAGGTGTGTTACTGTTTCTGCCTGTAATGCACGTTAACGGCGCCACCACACTGCGAGCGCACTGTCCTCGGTTCATTATGGTTATTTAATCATATTGTGCGGAAGCTGAAATGACGTACGCACGGTGTTTTTTTATTTTTCATTATTATTATTATTATTATTATTATTATTATTATTTTAAACGTAGGCTTGTGTGTTGGGAAGATCTTACAGAAACACTGTAGCGTTCAGGAGCGGAATGATGCGGAGCCATGTAGCGCATGATTCTTCTCCACGGAGGAATTAATGAGCTCATACACCATCAGCATTATGAAAATACTGAGCTATCGATTAAACTGACTGGAGAGCCTGGCGTCTGAGCTGCACCTCATGTCACATTCGGACAATTACTCTTATGATAAATATCACCTGTCTTTACTAAAGACTTATTATATAGTCACATTTGATTCTAGGTAAGAAAAGTCACACTGGCTATTCCACTCCTCCTTCTTCTTCTTTTTCTTAATAATAATAATAATAATAATAATAATAATAATAGTTGATCAAGTCAAATAATTCATTTTACTCAATAATTTAACAAAATGAAGAGTTACTCATATTACTATGAGGTACTACAAAGTCCTGAATCAGTTGTGGTTATAGTGGGGAATGCTATTATTAGACCATCTTGAAGTCATATATAATATACACTGTATGCCAGAACAGCTGTTGATGCCAGGTTATTGCTTTGACTTCCGGGCACCGATGTGAGTGCCAGCCCATTCAGTAGCTCCGTCTGTGGTTTTTCTTTCTACATTTCTTTTGGTTTCTACTGTTTTTACTTTTTTTTATCCTATCTGGAATTTCCTTCAGGATCAGTGAAACATCTATCTATCTATCTATATACATATCTATTACACCCTTATGTGCACTCGAATAAAGGATTCTGACCTCAGTTAGCTTGTGCATATTCATATTCTGTGAATTATACTAAAATAAATTCACGTAGTAGCACATTTAATTCCGATTACTTAGTTTAACCTAAATATCCCAAATGTTATCATTATTTACTTTTGTTCAACTTACATTGGATTACGTTACATTACATTACATTACATTGGATATTAAATGCAAAAGCTCTTAATTTAATTAATACATTAAAACTTAATAGATTTTTTTCATCCTATTCCTCTTTGAATCTCATTTTGCTGGTAAAATAATCTACAGTCTTCTGAGAAAGCGTTCCAATAGATGTTTGGACCTAATTTAGGCAAAAGAGCATTAGTAATGTCAGGTACTGATGTTGCACAATGTTGTTCATCCTAAAGGTGCTGTGGAGCTCAGGGCTTCGTGCCACTCGAGTTCTTCTGCACAAAACTTTACAGACCATGTTTTGATTGAGGTTGCTTTTTGCTGGATCATGTTTGGGCCCCTTATGTATAGTAAGAGAAATTGTTATGCATAACAATAACATGCTATAGAGCTTGTGCTTGCCATTGTGAATTTTTTGTTGATATGGAATTTTGTTTCACCTTGCTGGTTGGACTCACACCTCTAGAGCTGTCAACCTTCTTATGCTGGGTTACGAAAATTCTGCTCACAGTTTTACAAAAGGCACAGTTTGTCTGGACAGACGTTTTAAAAATGTTATGTGTCAAAGTTTTTGATTTTAATCCAATGCATGTGTGAATGTGCCAGAGTTAATATCCCATCCTGTATGAAAACTAGGACTACAATATAAAGGGTGTATAATTGTAGATTGCCCTTTCAGGACAGTCAAGGTTTAAAGGTGTGTTTAGATTCATATTAAAATTTAAATAATTATTTTACTTTCAATAATCTTCTGGCTTCCAAGAGAAGTTTGTCTTACCTACAAGCGCAACAGATACAAGGAACAAATTCCTTAATGACACTGTTTGTAAGATTTTCAGCGGGTGAAACATTTTGTTTTTGACAAGATTTAAACATATTACAATGATCACATTAGAAAGTATTTATCACCTTGGGTAAGCAGTTCCTATTGTGTCAGCGTGATCAGAACTGTATCATATTTTCTGTCGGGTAGAATTCTGCACGTTTCTACACACAGCAACTCTGGTGACCAACCAATGTTTCACTTATGCTCATTAGTTACTGCACAGTAAAATTTGTAAATTGCATACATCCAACTTTGTGATAACAGTTTGGAGAAGGCCTACATATCACTATGCTATAAATACTATACACTAAGGTGTCCACTTAAGCTTGCTCCCATAATGTACAGTACAAACCAAAAGTTAGGACACACCTTCTCATTGAAAGAGGTTGAATTTGTATTATGGCAAGAAAAAAAGCAGCTAAGTAAAGAAAAACGCGTGTCCATCATTACTTTAAGAAATGAAGGTCAGTCAGTCTGAAAAATTGGGAAAACTTTGAAAGTGTCCCCAAGTGCAGTCACAAAAACCATCAAGCACTACAAAGAAACTGGCTCACATGCGGACCGCCCCAGGAAAGGAAGACCAAGAGTCACCTCTGCTGCGGAGGATAAGTTCATCCGAGTCACCAGCCTCAGAAATCGCAGGTTAACAGCAGCTCAGATCAGAGAGCAGGTCAATGCCACACAGAGTTCTAGCAGCAGACACGTCTCTAGAACAACTGTTAAGAGGAGACTGTGTGAATCAGGCCTTCATGGTAGAATATCTGCTAGGAAACCACTACTAAGGACAGGCAACAAGCAGAAGAGACGCGTTTGGGCTAAAGAACACAATAAAGAACACAATAAAGAAAACTCTTTGAATGAGAAGGTGTGTCCAAACTTTTGGTCTGTACTGTATATATAGTACATAGTATATATATATATATATATATATATATATATATATATATATATATATATATATA
>JAAGKR010000829.1:0-135532 GCA_011419295.1 Clarias macrocephalus
AAAAAAAAAATGTATATGACACTTCAATGTGTAACACTTAAAACACATAACATGATTCCTGTACCTCAGCTAAGTTTGAAAGCTCACATTTAAGGTGTGGGAAAGAAAAAAAAACAATCGCTTGTGGTGTTTGCTGTGGTGTTTGCAGTTGCTTCTTTGTCTCCAACAACATCCAAGTCTTCATCATACACCTCATCGTTCACGTCACAGTAATTGTCAAGTATGAGCAGGCTGTGATGGTAGCATTGATTTTCTCCAGGTGACAATCTTATGTCTTCATCAAACAGTTTCCGTATGTAGATCAAGGACTTTACTGTGTAAGGTGTCAATAATGTCCTTCAGGCTGCGAGGCAGATGTATGATATCTACATTGTAGCCTGGAGATGAATCTTTTAGTAAAGACAGTGTAGTACTTTGGGGACAGATTGTGGCCTCTTTTTTACACATGGAATGAGCCAAAGCAAAACAAACGAAAAAAAAAAAAAAGACACACACAAACCTCCACATCAGTCATGTAAAAACATAATTGCTGGAGTATATTAGTTTTTATATTGTAAATGCTGATGTGGCAGCAAAAAAAGTGGCAAAAGGGCTACTGACAAGATCCCATTAAAATATGGATTACAGGTTATAATTTTAATGCAGACTTTGTTTACCTTTGTCTACTTGGGTCCCAACCTTAAAGAAGAGTAATTACTGCTCAACTGGTTCCAGCATCTCTCAGGGATCGAGGAAGACCATCTCCTAGGTGGTGGAATGAACTTTCTCTAGATTTCCATAGAGCCATAAGTCATTGGCAATCTTTAAGCGGCAATTAAAGACCTACCTGGTTCTCAGGTATTTGGGTTAAACCCCATTCCCAACAGTATAACCTACAGTAGTAACCAAGTGTAAGAAGGTATTAAGGACAGAAACTCAAGCACTTTTGTAATTCGTTTGTTGTTTTATTAGTTTTTATTTTTTAAATCACTTTTTTCACCAACAATATTGCATGCTGATTTTGTCACTGTCACTGTTCATTGATATTTGTGATGTCTCGTCATCGTCTTGTTTTAGTCACAGGAAAAAAGGTCGTCAACAAATATTTTTTGTCATTATTTTTGTTGATGAAATTAACACTATACTGTACTCTATACACACATGGTGATTTATTCCTAAGGCATCTTTGAAAAAATGACAGTAAGCATTAATACACTCATATACAATTGCTTCACTCTTTCTTGCTCTTTCCTGGGGTCTTTCTGAAACATTTACGGAAGAGCCAACTGCAAGTTTTCACAAAGATGAACATAACCAGTGCAGTTACAGAAATTAAAAAGGCTGCCACATCCAAGCAATGGTACTGATACCACGTGAGGTTATGGGCTTCGACCCTCAGGTGCTTGGCCCCCTTATGGCGCATCACAAACTCTATCCAGTAGACTGCCTGGTCTAGCGGCTTCATTGGTTGATCGTGATGGATTCGGGATAACCTCATAATGCTCTCTTTATAGCTGTGGAAAGAAATGAAATAATTAATATAAAGACTGAGAGAAGTTTAATTGATTCAGACACTTGCTCTTAGAGTAACATAAAATCTGGCAACATCAACTTCAGCTAAAAAAAAAAAAAAAAAACTCACAATGGATTATTAATGACTTCTTTGAGAGCTTGTATCAAGTCCTTGCTCTCCATTTTGAAGAAGTCAAGTATAACAGCAGCTCCTTTGGTTTTCATGTGATTCATGTTGTCAGGCTGATCAATAAACAGCGGCAGGCCCACCATTGGAACTCCATGATAAATAGCTTCATATATTCCGTTAGTCCCACCATGGGTAACGAACGCCTTAGTTTTAGGATGTCCTGTAGATACCAATTGTTACTGTATTCACATCAACAAACTTTTATATTATATACACATATGGAAATTTTTGTTACCTAGTAAATCATTTTGAGGAATCCAGTCATAGATTTTTATATTAGGAGCAAGGGTTTCTGGTTTCTCCCCTGCATACCCCCACAATACCTAAAATTACAGACAGCATTCAGGTCTGAGTTGACTTATTCTGGTCAAAGTAAACTTAATTTTAGAAACAAGTTTCGAAATTCCGAATCTGTGAAACACTTTTATTATATTTATTTTGACCACATAACTTAACCACTATATGTGTTTTTGGCTCATGAATTAGATCAAGATGTGCAATGTTAATTGTTTAAACTCAGACCTTCTGAGGAATCTGGCTGAGTGCTAAAGCAATGGTTTTCACTCTCTCTTTGGTAATGTTTTTAATCAAGGATCCCAGAGAAAACACTACAATACCATCATCTCCTGAGCTCTGGACAAATTCCTCCATCTCCTGCAAATCAAAAAGCAAAGTTATTAATGAAAAAGGTGCATGGTGCTTGTCAATATATATAGTATTGTGCTAAAGTTTTTGGCAGGTGTTAAAAAAAATATGTAAAGTAAGAATGCTTTCAAAAATAGAGGTGTTGGTGGTTTCTTTTTTCAATTAAGAAAATGGAAAGTAAATGACCAGATGAGAAATCTGAATTAAAACATAGTAAGCACCAATGAGTGGGCCCAAGCACCTGTGTCATCGCCATTCGAGTGCACCACACAACCCGTGTGCCTTTTGAGTAGGGTAACATCTCTAAAAAGCCCTGTTAAGGCCACCTAAAAGCCCTAGTTGTCACTCAATGTGGACCTGGTCTTGTGGCGATCGTAATGGCGCACAGGGCCGGTCATCATTTATGGAGGATGTGTAGTATGTGTTTTGTGTGTAGGATGTGTTTTGTGTGTGTGTGTGTGTGTGTGTGTGTGTGTGTGTGTGTGTGTGTGTGTGTGTCTAATAGCGCTGATGTCATAAATGTGCATTTTGCAAATCACCCAAAATATCTGACCTTGTGTTGAGCCCATGAAATGCATGGCAAAAATTATTTAGCTCAATAAGATCTAGAAATGTACCAAGTTTTTATAAATCTTTGATTTTATCTTTAGCAAGAGTGCACTTATGTTAGAAAGGGTGTCATCTGGACTGTAGACATTCTTTAGAGTGAGCTTACTTTTGGTAGAGGTTTTGCAGGCTTGCAGTGTAATCCACCCACAAATTTAAAGTTTGGCAAAAGTGGTCGTGGATATTCAAAGTCCCAATAAGTTCGGATTAACCAGATGTCAGCTTTGCCAATAGTTTCACACAGCGTTGTAGGTTTGCCTGTGAAGAACAGGAACAAAGATGGCAAAAAAATTGTCATTGATTATAATGTCAGAAAACACATCCTGTCATGGTCAGGGTTTGTTTGCTGAGAAAATCCTTGATACATGCTTTGTGCTATGAACCCTAAAAATGTACTGTAGCTTTCTGTATATGGATATTAATGGGAGTTCATTTTGGCAGGTACTTTGCTGTACAAATTATATAACCTTAAGTAGCAATGTCCAAAAAACATGGGTAATGACAGTTAGTCAAAAGTTTAAAAATAAATTTTCTTAACATTTTAATAAAATTTCTTAATTTATAATATAATATATATTATAACTTACCAGCAATTTTGGTGAAATGTTTATCATAAGTGAACATTGTTTGAAGTCTGAGCATTGCTGTGTGTACTGTATATAGTATCAAATTCTCTAATCGCTCTGTAAAGTCCATACGATCAGTGAGATGCCCCTGAGTGGCAGCTGCAGGTACATATGATGGTGGAGAGGGCAACTGCCCGCAGAGCCGCTCGAACGTATTAGCAAAAGTCACCCGGATTGATACCACAAAGGGCAAATCAAGAACATCTGCCAACAAGTCTGCACATGGCATCATAGGGTCGTACAGAAGCACGTCGAAGTGTGACTCCTTTAGCTCATTCACAAGGTCTTTCTTAAACATTCCATCACACACAGCCTGCATGTAGCGCGACCCCTCTGACATCACGTCCCAAAACGAGGCCAGCTTCTGAAAGACGGTGCTGTCCTGATCCAACCAGAGATTGATAAGTTTTTGTGAAACCTTGTCTGCCTCCTCTGCATTCATGTTGACTTGAAAAATCTTGAATTTATACCGCGCCTTTTCAGACTGGTTCACTGTAGATGAGGCAGAGTGTGTGAGAACGGTCACGTTGTGGTTCCGTTCTGCGAGCTCCTCAACTATTACGCGCATATTCTTCCAATGACTGTATTCGCCAGGAAGCACCAATACATTGCCACTGAGAGCAGTTTCAGTCAAGCTCAGCAGCAAAAGTAGCACAGCACATGATCTGTTCCTCATCATTGTAAATTCAAATCAAATAACGGCTGAACCAGCAAACAATGACAACAAAGGGGTTGTCTAACCTGTTTTTGCAAAGTTAATGACTGACTACACACTACTATCAGTGAATATCCCAGGCTGTAACTTTAGCAGATAAATGTCAAGGTCACGGTTCACTACAAGATATCTTATATATCAAGATGCAACTGTATTTGACTGTATTTAAAAATTTCAAGCTATAAGGGTGATGATAAAAGATTTTGTTTCTGTGCTAGCAGATCCCCACACATATACACATGGTCTATCAGAAGAAGATCAACCTGTTCCTTTCTCCACTTCTCCAGGAGATCTTCATGTGCAAAAACCTCCTGCACATTACAGTATCTTGTACAGTTCTGGTGAACTGTCAGTTACCTCTTGGTCTTGGTCTGGATCGGGTTATCAGTCATCAGGTTATGTATCCAGTACTTCAATGCTCTGTCCAAGGCTTCAACGATATCCTGTTTTGAGTAGGGAACCTGTATTACCTTGTATTCCGAATTTGTCTTTATAGACTGTAGTGAACAACTGTCACTACAGCCATTTTTGGCTTTAAGGTTGAGCTAGTGGTGAATTCTACAGGCCAGATGAGGATCTTCCCTGCCGTCACAGTAGAGAAAACAGAGAACGGCTCTCTTACATGCACTTATAATGGCTGAAGAATGAGAGAGCTCAGCCTACACAATAAACATTAGAGGAGTCACGTGACTCATGACTCGACAAAAGAACTACAGGAAACAGGAAACCCTACAGAGTTGCGCAATCTACCACAGCCAGAGTAAGAACAAAGCTCAGGACTCTAATTCCTGAATTCCTAATGTGCCATCATGACATGTCATCAAGAATCCTCAGATTTTATAGATGAGGTTGGAAAGCAATTATTAATACAATTAAGATTATACATAGAAAATTCTAAATTATTGTCTTTTAAAGGATTCATTCGAAATACAGTTTCATTCAAAAGATCTTTTAGCGCTCTAAAGGCTCTCTATAAAAGTCATCTGTGCAGGAGCAATAGTGCAAGGCAAGGGATGAACAGGAAAAGTGTCTGGAAAATGTAAAAGAGATATATTGTGTGACGAAGAGTGTTTTAAGGAATAGAGGAGTGATTTGGATTTTGATGATGAGGGCTGGGAGTAGGAATGCATATTTGGGATACGTGGAGCAAGGCTTGAGGAGAGTGGGGCGTCAATGTTATTAAGCAAAAAAAAGTTGAGGAGAAGCAGCTGCACACTGGTGACAGTGGAGGGGGTCAGGGAATGGCAGTTGGAGGGAAGACACTGAAAGTGATTTTATCATTTTAGTATATCAGTAATTAAGTTCATTAATATTTTAATCTTTATTTAAGAACAAAACCACACTAGACATTATGCAAATAAAATCTCTGATTAATGGCTTTGTTCTCAATAGCGCTGGAATCATTTATAAATAAATCTGGACAAACCACACTGTACTCTATATGCACATGGTGTTTTAATACCAAAAACATCTTTTAAAATATGACAGTAATTATTGATAAACTCATATACAGTACATTTGCTTCACTCTTTCTTGCTCTTTCCTGGGGTCTTTCTGAAACATTTACGAAAGAGCCAACAGCACATTTTCACAAAGACGAACACAACCAGTGCAATTACACACAGTAAAAAGGCTGCCACATCCAAGCAGTGGTACTGATACCACGTGAGGTTATGGGATTCAACTCTCAGGTGCTTGGCCCCCTTATGGCGCATCACAAACTCGATCCAGTAGACTGCCCGGTCTAGCGGCTTCATCGGTTGATCGTGATGGATTTGGGATAACCTCATCATGCTCTCTTTGTATCTGTGGAAAGAAATGGAATAACTAGTATATATTTGTATATGTACAGTATAAAGGCTGAGAGAAGTTTAATTGATGCACACACTTGCTCTTAGAGTATTGTGAAATTTAGCAACATCAACTTCAGGTGAAAAGTGAACTCACGATGCATTATTAATGACGTCATTGAGAGCCTGCGTCAAGTCCTTGCTGTCCATTGTGATGAAGTCAAGCATAACAGCAGCTCCTTTGGTTTTTAAGCGATTTATATTGCCAGACTGATCACCGAACAGCGGCAGGCCCACCATTGGAACTCCATGATAGATAGCTTCATATAATCCATTAGTCCCACCATGAGAGACGAAGGCCTTAGTTTTAGGATGTCCTGCAGTTACCAATTGTTACTGTATTAACTTTTACAGAATTTGATATATTAATACTGTAAATATAGAGAAATTTTTCTTACCTAGTAAATCATTTTGAGGAATCCAGTCATATATTCTTGTATTAGGAGCAAGAGTTTCCGGTTTCTCCCCTGCATATCGCCACAAGACCTGAAATTACAGACAGCATTCAGGTCTGAGGAATTTACGAGTGGTCTTTATGAGTAAACACCTATTGGAAATTTAGGGTAGTCTGGTGACATTTTATGGCTGGTGGAAAAAAAAGGTGACCAGCATTACCTACTATATCAAAGGGTCAATCAATTAAACACTTTCATTATATTTATTTTGTCCAAACAACTTAACAAATCTACAAACCCATAAATTAGATTTAGATAAATTTGACCTTGGTAAATTGACCTTTTGTGGAATCTGGCCGAATGCTGAAGCGATGGTGTTCCCTCTCTCTTTGGTGAGGTTTTTTATCATAGAGCCCAGTGAAAACACTACAACACCATCATCTCCTGAACTCTGGACAAACTCCTCCATCTCCTACAAATCAAATAACAAAGTTTGTGGAAAACATACATAAAGGCCAGGTTCTATCAGTGGGGTGACAATGGAGCTTCACAGCTAAAATAAAATGATACAGCTCATACAGTATCTTCCGTCTTTACAATATGGATGGCAATATATATATATAAATATATATATACTATATATGGAAATTTTTTTTTAGAAATAAATTGTTGTTAGTCTTTCAGCTGCTCCCATTGAGGGATTGCAGCAGCAGACTATCCGATCCACACAACTTGGCACAGGTTTTACACCAAATGTCTGTCTGGAGGCAACACTCCTATTTTATCCAGGCTTGGGAGTGGCCGGGGTTTGGAAATTGGGTGCAAGCTGTCACAAGTGTGAATTATCCATGTGTATATAGACTAATTATGGTCCCCTGACCTTTATTATAGTCTCTTTTATTACAGATCATTGTGAGATCATAAACCTTTAACTTTATGATAAGCATGAGTACATGCATTTTAGAAATGGTGTAATACGGACTGTTTTTTTTAGAGTGAGCTTACTTTTGGTAGAGGTTTTGCAGGCTTGCAGTGTAATCCACCTACAAATTTAAAGTTTGGCAGGAATGGCCGTGGATATTCAAAATCCCAGTAAGTTCGGATTAACCAGATGTCAGCTTTTCCAACAATTTCACATATTGAGGAAGGTTTGCCTGTGAAGAAAAGGAAACAAGGATGGCATTTTTTTGGTCAATGATTATAATGTCAGAAAGCACATTGTGTCGGCAGGGTTTGTTCGACCAGTGGGAGGAAACGGTAAGAGAGACAGTAAAAAGATAGAGGCAGATGTTCCTTTCTTATGGTATGTTTTTTTTTTTTTCAAAACCTCCTGTGCACTTTGTGTAAAGTGCTGAAGTGTACACAAATCACCACAGTTACATTTATTGTAGTTTAAATCAAAATAAAATTCAGATAAAATCCCTGTGCTGTGGTAGAGGGAACTGCATGGTTGCTATGGCTCAGCAAAACATCACATCACATCACATCACATCACATCACATCACATCACATCACATCACATCACATCACATCACATCACATCACATCACATCACATCACATCAGGCAACTGCCAGCATCTACCAAAGACCAGCTTCTGTTTTGATCCTACTTGACAAAGTAGAGTTTTGATCCTATTTAAGAAAGAAGATCTTCAACATTTCTGCACATTTTTGTGCAAGTGACCGTATTCACCAGGAAGCACTAACACATTGCCACTGAGTGCAGTTTGGGACATCTGTTCATCATCACTGAATCAAATAAAATGATGGCTAAACCAGGAAATGGTGATAACAAGTTGTTTTTGCTCAATATACATTTAATGAATGACCACACACTATCAGTGGCTATGTGAGGCTGTAACCTTAGAAGATAAATGCTTTTGTTTGTAAAGAGTTACTGTGTACCTTCAAAACATGCAGTAATTAATATTTAGAACAAAGTTCACAGTTCACTAGAAGTTATCATAAATATCAAGATACTGAATTTTGAAAGCTGCTTCTTTTACACCAGATTTATAGCCAAGGCCATTATCAGGTTATATACTGTATACTGTGTATGTCTGTGTGTATGTGTATGTGTGTGTTTGCGGCTTGTTGCTTGTGTTGCTTTTACAATGCCAGAGATAGAGGGAGTTGCACGTTAGGACATCGTCCTAAACTCACAGAGCGAAGATGCCAAGGCATCTCCTAGTCATTCCACAAAGTAAGACTGACATTGTGATACACCTGGCTCACCCTCGAACCGATGCACGTCATAGACAAAATAGGGCGGAACTGGGATCATCTGCTACTGTATGTTCTTTTTGCCATCAAGTAGACATCCCAACCTCCACCAGCTTTGCGGTGTTTGAACTGTTTGGAAGGAGACCCTGGGGTCTGCTGGATGTGGCGAAAGAGGCCTGGCAGGAACAGCCTCTACCGTCTCACTCTATAGTGGAGTATGTTCAATATACTGTACGCAAAACAAGATGCTCCCTATTGTGCAAAAACTAATGTAAATAGCCCAGGAGTTTGAGGGTAAATACCTGGTCCTGTATGTGAGTAGAAAGCCCACACCTGCTGAGCAAAAATATAACAGCATAAAGCGAGGGGCCCAGGCCGTTAAATGTGCCATAGACGAGTTGAAATATTGACTGACAGGTCGGTAGTCCCTAATAATGGAACACATTCCTCTGCAGTGGATGGCAAGGGGTAAAGACACTAACAACTTTTTGCAAGGTTACTAACACAGCATTAAAAAGCATCATAAAAAGAACACAAACAGTTGTTGGAAGTTTGAAAGTCTGGGGTTGTTTTGCAGCTTCAGAACCTGGATGACCTGGAGAAACCATCCATTCCGTGCTCTACCATAAAATTATGAAGAATGTCTGGTGATCAGTTTATAACCTTAAGCTCAAGCACTCAAACACTCTGGATTATGCAGCGAGACACACCAAAACACACCACCTCTGAATGGTTCAAACAAAAAAAAAATTATGGAATTGCCTAGTCAAAGATCGGATTTAAATCCTACTTAGATCCTTTCATGAACAGATCGGTCATGTTTGAAAAGCCTCCAATATGGCTGAATTAAAACAATTCTGCAAAGAAGAGTGGGTCAAAATTCCTTCACAGCGATTCAAAAGACTCATTGCCAGTTATCGCAAAATTGCATTTGTTGCACCGAGTGTGGCTCAACCAGTTATTAGGTTTAGGTAATTTAAAAACTGCATTTTGTATTTCCTCAGGTCATGTTTGTGAAATATTTAAATGTTTTGATTATCTGAATCATTTAACTGGGACAAAATGCAAAAAATGCACTGATGAAAATTGGTAAACATTTACAATTCTTTTTCTTTACTTACATCATATTTGAAATCTGGATTATAAATGTAGTAAACAAAAGCATTAAATTTACCTAGAACTTCAGTAAAGATGTAATCCAATTTCACATTGACCATAAATATGTGTAGTATATCCATGGAGAGAACGAACAAAAAGTTTTTCAGTCTTTCTAGGAAATCCATGTGATCTGTGTAGCTCAGACCGGCTGCTGGGACATAGGATGGTGGTGCCGGCAGCTGCCCACACAGACGCTCAACAGCACTCGCTAAACTAGCCCTAATCGTGATGATAAATGGAAGATTTAGTTTCTCTGCTAGAGCTTCCCCACACAGATTAACAGGGTCTATCAGAAAAACATCAAACTGTTCCTTTCTTAACTTCTTCAGTAGATCTTCATGTTCAAAAATCTTCCTGCACATTACTTCATTCTGCCCCGTGATCACCTCTGTTATCTCCTTGAGTTCGAAAAAAGTCTGGATCGGGTTGTCAAATGTCATGTTATACATCCAGAATTTCCATACTCTGTCCAAGGCTTCAACGATATCCTGTTTGGTGTAGGGAACCTGTATGATCTCCATGTTGTATCCCATAGACTGATCTGCTTCTATGGATGGTGTAGCACTGTAGGTAACAACCGTCACATTGTGTCCTTTGGCTATGAGCTCGCCTATGATAACTTTAATGTTGAGCCAGTGGCTGAAATATCCAGGCCAGACGAGGATCTTCCCTGCCGTCACACACTGACTCAGACTGAGTGTAAAGAGAAAACAAAGAGCAGCCCTCTTACATGCACTCATAATGGCTCACGAATGACAGAGCTCAGCTCAAACAGCAAACATTAGAGGAGGCACGTGACTCCTCTAACAGGAACTACATGAAACAGGAAAACCCTCTAGAGTTGCGCAATCCACCACAGCTTTAGAAGAGCAATGGAAAGCTGCACACAAGTAAATCTTATAATTACTGATTTGGTGAAGTATTCTGTGAAGACAAACATAATATTTACAGAAGGGTCTCCAGTGCTAGCACTGATGATAGCAGTAACAGGAGAGTCTTGTGAACACAGGTTTATAAAATAAAATAACTTTTATGGAGTTACAGTATGTTCTGTCTTATGCTGAATAAAAGCATGAAAAAAAACCCTGATAATAGGCACTGGTATCTTCATGTACCCAAAAGCTCTGTAAACAACGGATCCCACTTTATCATCCCTTACGCGAAGAAAACATATCTATCTATATATTAATTGTCAATATAGTAAATGATTTAGTGTTCTAATCTACGGGTAAATTGAAAAGATTTTATAATGTTAATATTCCTCATTGCTCCACTAACTGATACGAACTAATAATTAACATAAAAAAAGATATTTATATAAAAAATATATATTCACAATATATGGAATAATATATTGTATTAATTAATTACTTATATATTAATATATCGAAAAATACATAAGGAATTGCTGTTTTTCATATATTGAGAAATATATTAAAATATATTCAAATGTAGTATATCTTAATGTATGTAATTTTATATTCAACAATATATTTATACATATTTATATATAATATATTGAATTTGATTGAATATACCTATTTCTTTATATATTTTTTTTACAATATACCTATATGTTAATGTAGTTCAAACAAAATGAACTTTATAGGCATTAATCAGAGCACACCAACAAAGTAAAAGTGTGTATAATTCTTAAACATGCATAAAGTTTCAATAATGTTTCAAAAGAACAATTATAAGTATAAATATAATGTTTTCTGTCTTCATTGCAATATACGGTATATATCCATACATGGTCCATTCATATATTGCAATATAAATATAAGCATTAGTTTCATATATATGGAACTGTATTATTTAATACATTATATTTTATTATATAATAATATATAATAATATTATATTTGACAATTTATTGCCATATTTTTTTTTCCCCATAAGGTTATAGTCAGATATGTTAACAAAAAATCCTGGAAGAAGTTTAGCAGTATGTTTTTCACCACTGGCACATAAGAAGATGGGGTTGGACCCAGGAGTTAACATAATTAATGGAGTCATTTTGCATTTTATATATCCAGTGCTTCATAAATCTATTCGTCTATCTGCCCTGCTTTGTATGCAGCACTTGTACATTGTACTCTGGGGACTGATCAGTCTTTACAGAAAGTGATGCATTCTGAGTAACAATCGTCAATCTGTGTCCTCTTGCTATGAGTTTGTCCATGACGACTTTGGCATTGAGCCAGTAACTGAATTCTGTGGGCTATGAGGAGGAGAAGGAGAAGAAAGCAGCTCTATCACATGCACTAATGACTGTAAGATGATCAGGTTTCTGAACTCACACAAAATGCACCACAATAACACGGGCTATAAAAGAACAAAGTATATTGACCTTTATCTCCAATAAAAGGCTGGAATGCATTGATCTATATCACGTGATGAGGAGGGCGGTGCTTCCACATACCACAAATAAAATCTCAGCTTAGTTCCCACTAGTGCTGGAATCATTTGTAAGTAAATCTGGACAAACTATACCGTACTCTATACGCACATTGTGTTTTATTCCTAAAACATATTTTGTATGACATGACAGTAATTATTAATACATTCATATACATTTGCTTCACTCTTTCTTACTCTTACTTCTTACTCTTTTCTGGAGTCTTTTTGAAACATTTACGGAAGAGTCAGCTGAATGTTTTCACAAAGATGAACACGTACAGAAATTAAAAAAGGCTGCCACACTCAAGCAGTGGTACTGATACCGTGGGCGGTTATGGGTTCTGACCCTCAGGTGCCCTTATGGAGCATCACAAACTCGATCCAGTAGACTGCCTGCTCTAGCGGCTTCATCGGCTGATTGTGCAAGGATTAAATGTACTGTTAGTCAATAACAAACAATACACCCTTAAATATCAGTGTCCAAAAACATTGGTAAATATGTGCCTCATGGCTTGATAAAAGAACTACAGGAAACAGGAAAATCCTACAGAGTTGTACAATTCACCATATTTGGAGTAAGAACAAAACTCAGACCTCTAATTCCTGAATTCCCAATGTGCAATCATGACATGTCATCAAAAAAAAAAAAAAGATTTTATAGATTTGGTTGAAAAAACAATTATTAATACAATTAAGGTTGTACACAGAAAATCCTAAATTATTCTCTGTGACTGAATCTGTTACATTTTTATTCAAAAGGTTTATTTAGATAACTTTTCTCATTGACAACAGCCATCAGGTTTACATTACACCTGTTGAGTTATTAATTTTTTTACTTTGACTTGCCTGGAGGTATTGATTAATTTTCATTTAAAGGGACTTAAGAGGATGTGATTACAAACATATTGTGACAATTAACAACCATTTAGCCTAATTATTGATTTGGTGGAGTATTCTGTAAGGAGACTTTTGACATTTTTAAAGAATCATCTCTAGTCTTATAACAGTTGCTTTGTAATAGTTTTAGAAGAGTGTTCATCATGTCAAGGATTTCCTTGATCTTTGGAGAAGACTACTGTATGTTGTCATGTTGTGAACCATGTATGCCATATTTCTTAAATGTATTCATGGTGTGAATAATATCCTGGTGATGGTGGTGGAGATTTGGGGGATGGCAGTTGGAGTGATGAAAGGACAAAGTAAGCGATTTTATTACTTACTGTATGTATATCGGGTTAAAAAAGACATCAGGCAATTATACTGAATCAGTAATTGGTTATTTTAATCTTTATTTAAAAACACTATACATGATGCAAATTGAATCTCTGATGAATTACTTTGTTCTCCATAGAACTGGAATCACATGAATCTGGGCAAATCCCACTGTACTCTATACTATAATATAACACATGATGTTTTATCCCTAAATCATATTTTAAAATATGACAGTAATCATTAATACACCCGCATACACTTGCTTCACTCTTTCTTGCTCTTTCCTGGGGTCTTTCTGAAACATTTACGGAAGAGCCAACTGCACGTTTTCACAAATATGAACACAACCAGTGCAGTTACACACATTAAAAAGGCTGCCACATCCAAACAATGGTACTGATACCACGTGAGGTTATGGGATTCAACCCTCAGGTGCTTGGCCCCCTTATGGCGCATCACAAACTCGATCCAGTAGACTGCCTGGTCTAACGGCTTCATCGGTTGATCGTGTTGGATTTGGGATAACTTCATCATGCTCTCTTTGTATCTGTGGACAGAAATGGAATAACTTGTATATGTGTGTATACTGTATGTATAAAGGCTTAGAGAAGTTTAATTGATTTAGACACTTGCTCTTGGAGTATCATCAAATTTAGCAACATCAACTTCAGTTCAAAAATTAACTCACGATGGATTGTTAATGACGTCATTGAGAGCCTGCGTCAAGTCCTTGCTCTCCATTTTTCTAAAGTCAAGCGTAACAGCAGCTCCTTTGGTTTTCATTTGATTTATATTGCCAGGCTGGTCACCAAACAGCGGCAGGCCCACCATTGGAACTCCATGATAAATAGCTTCATATATTCCGTTAGTCCCACCATGGGTGACGAAGGCCTTAGTTTTAGGATGTCCTGTAGATACCAATCTTTATTGTATTTTCTTCAACAAAATTTTATATTAAATTTACATATTGGAATTTTTTTCTTACCTAGTAAATCATTTTGAGGAATCCAGTCATAGATTCTTGTATTAGGAGCAAGGGTTTCCGGTTTCTCGCCTGCGTATCGCCACAAAACCTGTAATTACAGACAGGATTCAGGCCATAAGGAATTTAAGGACAAATATACTGGTCTACATCAACACTTGAAAAAGGTGAACACTACTTGTTTTAGCAGGGCCATCCTAAAAAATTCTGAATCTGTGATACACTTTCATTATATTTATTTCGACTGAATAACTTAAGAACATTAGTTGTTTCACTCTCATAAATTAGATAATGTGATTATTAATCAATATGTGCATTGTTAATTATGTAAACTCAGACCTTTTGGGGAATCTGGCTGAGTGCTGAAGCGATGGTATTCGCTCTCTCTTTGGTGAGGTTTTTTATTAAGGATCCCAGTGAAAACACTATAATACCATCATCTCCTGAACTCTGGACAAAGTCCTCCAGCTCCTATAAAAATCAAAAAGCAAACTTAATAATAAAAAAGATGCATGGTGGTTGTACAATCCTGTCCATCAATGGGCTGGCATAGGAGTTTCACAGTTAAAATAAAATATTGCAGCTTTCCAATATAAATATCAATATATACATACAGTAAGGTATGGGGAACAATATATATATATATATTTTTTTGCTTTAATGTATTTTAAAACTTTTAATGCTTGAATTGTAAGTAGACATGGTTACAAGTGTTAATTACCCCTGTGTATGGAGAGTAATTGAGGTCATCTGACCTTTACTCCAATCCATTTAGTCTCCTGACTTTTATTACAGATTTTTGGGAGATTTAAAACCTTTAACATTATGAGAAGCCTATTTACATGTACTGCAGAAAGCGCATAAAACAGACAGCAAACATTCTTTAGAGTGAGCTCACTTTTGGTAGAGGTTTTGCAGGCTTGCAGTGTAATCCACCCACAAATTTAAAGTTTGGCAGGAATGGCCGTGGATATTCAAAGTCCCAATAAGTTCGGATTAACCAGATGTCAGCTTTGCCCATAGTTTCACATAGTGACGTAGGTTTGCCTGTGAAGAACAGGAACAAAGATGCCAATCAATGATTATAATGTCAGGAAACACATTGTGTCAAAGACAGAAAAGACAGTAAAATGATAGACGCAGAAGGTATCCAAGGCTAAACGTACTTTTTTAGTGTGGCAATATCACAGGCTACATAAAGCCAGTTTTACCATCAAAAGCAAATGTCTATTTTATAGGGAAAAAAAAGTTTCTTCAAAAAACCTCCTTTGCCATAACATTGGAGAAGTTCAGACAAGATGAGTGTTTTAATCAAATTTTTGCTCCATTACCACAACTGCATTTATTGTTCTTTAAATCAAATACAATTTAGATAAAATCCTCGTGCTATTGGAACTGCGCTGTTGTTAAACCATACTTTTGCCTCCACAAGTTTCACATTGCTGTAAAAATCGACTCATCTGGTTTAATCACATCAGTGACCGAGGCAGATCCAGAATAATAATTGTGTGCGACTGAACCTGGAGTGGAACATGATGGTAAATATTTATATTTACTAGGTCTTTAAATAGCATAAATAGACAAACATATTATTTTGCAAAAAAAAAAAAATGCACTGCAACTGAAAATGTAATTTTGAAAAGTTTATGAAATACTGTTTGAACTATATTTCATAGCCCTGTGTGTTACAACATGCAATGGAAATAACCAACAAGTTGGGTTTGGTTTAAGCCTCATGTTTGTTTAAATCACTTTTACTTTGTATTAAGAATGGTTTAGAATTTCTTTGAGAGATTTCCATATCAATTTTAGAGTATGCAATTTAGGACAAACCTGTAATTGGAATAAGTAAAAAAAGAAGCTCTATTACACCTTACCAGCCTGTGGACCTGTATATCATTGGTCAGGACGTTCATTTTTTTTTACCTCAAGGTGGTCGTCCAACCTGTTTTTGCTCTTCTATCAGTGAATATTACTGTCAGTGGATATCTGAGGCCGTAACTTTAGTAGAGAAATTCATATGTTTGTCTAGGTTTACTTGATACCTAATATCCTTTTTAAGCAAGGATCACAGTTCACTACAAGATATCTTATATATCAAGGTACTACTGCTGTATTTGACTATTTAAAAAAACTGCCTGTTTTACACCAAATTTATAATCAAGCCTATTACCAGATTATTAATCACAATAGTGTATTATAAAGATTCATATAAACACCTTAATATTACACAATTATGGGTAATAACCATAACCATATTGGTTATAAATTTTCATCTTTTACTGTACCACAGCCTGTTCCTATAACGCTCCATTGTTATTGAATGTGAATGAGTGGTTTTCGCGGGGTGCTCTACTTATATCAATATCTCTAGTGATGTTTTCCAGAGTCGCATTGCTCTGGGAATTTGCTTCCATGAGAAGCACTCATGAGAAGACGTTGGTGCCCAGTTTCTCCACCTTCTTCACCAGCGGTGCCCCTCAACTAGCTTGGAATAACTGCTGCTTGCCTCAAAGGCCAGCAAGGAGAACCTGCAATCTTTTTCCTCACAAACTCACAAAACTCACAAGCACACAGACACATGAACTAATCCTTATTTTATTTACTGAAGAAAATAAAAGAGAACTTTAATCCTGTTCTCTCACTGTCTCACAAGGTGATGCGAGAAGGCACTTTTGCCCTGCAACAAAAGGAGGACATTGTTGGGGCCAAGTGTAAGGGATTGGCGAAAAAGGACGGCGGGCCTACAGTAAACCGACATCATATTTCCTCATTTGGGAGGAGGCTCCTGTATTTTCACACAGAGCACAGAGGTGAGCCAAGGGATCTCCTAGTCATTCCACAAAGTATGACGGACATCTTAATAGTCCTGGATCTTTCTCATCCTTCGGTCAGCCATCTCTAAACATGCAATACACTGCAGAAGCTCAGTCAGGATAACACATTATCCCGAGGCCATCCATCTATGAAAAGTGCCCTCCAGAAACATTGTGAGACAGCTGGTCCCTATCTTCAGCCATGTGGGACAAACAAAAAAACATTGCAAAAAACGCAGTGAAAGTGAGGCAGTTCTACCCTTATTGCACTGTAGAAGACTGGACAAGTAACTATAAGTACCTCTATTTAACAGCGCACCTAATCGATGACAAATGGAACTCATTCACTCAGTATGTGTTAAAAACAGAAGGAAGACTATTTTCAAAAGCACATACTAGCCAATTGCTTTAGCCAAATTGAAAGAGAAATTAAAGACATGGTCACCACTATAGAAACACAAAGGGGTCACAACATGTTTGTCTTTTAGTTTTTTTTTTTTTTACATAAACTTATATAGGGGCTCTGGATTGT
Source organism: Clarias macrocephalus (assembly GCA_011419295.1). NCBI lineage: Eukaryota > Metazoa > Chordata > Actinopteri > Siluriformes > Clariidae > Clarias > Clarias macrocephalus. The sequence continues at coordinate 17,849 of JAAGKR010000829.1, forward strand.
GCAGTATAGAGTAACATCCTATTTTCATCGCAAAATAGAAAAGCAAAGAACTGAAATTAATTACATTTTAATTAACTACCCAAATATGACTAAGCAAAATATATATAAAACTGTATTATCTGTTTCCGTTAACCTATTTGTCATTCATCTCTATATTCCAAAACTACATGTTATTAATACAATACAATGAGTATTTTCAAATTTTGATTAATCATACTATGCCTGTGATTGACTATAGCCTTTTGTAATTTGGTGATTACACAATCATCCTGCACTGATTTTATAAAACCTTTCTTTATACATATATTACTTTCAAAACATTTAAATTTTTACATATTATTAAACAGATGCATTAAATTTACCTAGGACTTCAGTATAGATGTAGTCCCATTTTGCCTTGACCATAAGTGTATGAAGTATATCCAAGGAGAAAATAAACACAAAGTTTATCAGTCTCTGTACAAAATTCATGTGATCTGTGTAGCTCAGACCAACCGCTGGGACATAGGATGGTGGTGCCGGTAGCTGCCCACAGAGACGCTCAATGACACTTGCTAAACTGCACCTAAAACTAATGACAAATGGAAGATTTAGTTTCTGTGCTAGCAGATCCCCACACATGTAAACAGGGTCTATCAGGAGAACATCAAACTGTTCCTTTCTCAACTTCTCCAGCAGGTCTTCATGTTCAAAAAGCTTCCTGCACATTACTTGATTCTGCTCTGTGAGCAGGTCAGTCATCTCCTTGAACTTAAAAAAAACCTGGATCGGGTTATCAGTAGTCAAGTTATACATCCAGTAGTTCAACACTCTGTCCAAGCCATCAACGATATCCTGTTTGGTGTAGGGAACCTGTATGATCTCCAACTTGTAGCCCATAGACTGATCTGTCTTCATAAATGGTGTAGAACTGAAGGTAACAACCGTCACATTGTGTCCTTTGGCTATGAGTCCGTCTATGATCGTTTTAATGTTGAGCCAGTGGCTAAAATCTGCAGGCCAGACTAGGATCTTCCCTGTTGTTACACACTGACTCAGATTGAGTGTGAAGAGAAGGCACAGAACTACTCTATTACATGCACTCATAATGGCTGAAGAATGAGAAAGGAGCTCAGCTCACACAGCAAACATTAGAGGAGGCACGTGACTCATGGCTCGGCCAACAAACTACAGGAAGCAGGAAAACCCTCCAAAGTTGCGCAATCCATCATAGCTGGAGGAAGAACAAAATTAAATGCTGCACACAATCTACATATTATAATAACGCGATTAAAAACATTGGTATAGAAGAATAAAACCATCTAATTAATCTATCTTTATAAATGAAAGAAACTATACGTGGCACTCAACAGAGCCAATCAAAGCAGCAGTTTACAATAAATAAATACAAAAGACAACGAAATGACCGTAATGGAACTATAATAAAGGGTTAACTGGAAGAGTAGTTCAACTTCAGAATATATAATGTTATCATTTTATGATTTTAGACCTTTAGCTGATCAGACCTGATAGCATCCTACAGAAGTATGTAAAAGTGCAACTCCTTCAGTAAAGCTTTTAAAAGCTGCTATGGCTTTGATGCATTCTTGCACACATCTCGTTGTTCCATATCCTTTTGAACACATTCCACCATAGGTGAGGCAGAATGTGAGAAAGGTCCCACTGTGTTTCTCGTTCATCAGCCCCTTAACAATATTAACATCTAGTTCTGGTGACTGCATTCACCAGGAAGTACCGATACCTGCTTAAATCCGACTTAAATCCGATTGAGAAGACCTTACACCAGCTGTTCATGCTTGAAAACCATCCAATGTAGCTAAATTAAAACAATTCTGCAAGAGAAGAGTGGGCCAAAATTCTTCCACAGCGATGTGAAATCTTGTTGCCAGTTATCGCAAACGCTTGATTCCAGTTGTTTTTGCTGCCAAGGAATTAAGTGGGCAAAGACTTTTTTAAATTAATCAAATTTGAAATTTTGTATTTAGTCTATTATTTTTGTGTAATCTTAAAATTTGTTTGATGATCTGAATCATATAGGTGCGACAAGTATGAAAAAAAAACACAAGGGGGCAAATACTTTTTCACAGAATTTCAGTAAGCTTTAGAAGAATCCTGGATCATATTGTTATTTGGCGGGTCATACTGCCTGTCCAGTGCTTTAATGATATATATCAACACTGTACCTTGAAAACAGATTTTTCAATATTTCAATATAGGGCAGCATAATGGTTATGAGCACATCTACAGTATAATGATTTTGATGTAAAAACGAAGACTCTATCTGCTGTCACACGGAGAAGGCAAAAAGCAGCTCTTTCATACATGTATGCACTCATGACTGTAAGATGATCAGGGTTCTGAGCTCACACACAGAATGCACCACAATAACGGGCTGTTAAAGAACAAAGTACATTGAACTTTATTTCCAATAAAAGGCTGCCATGAATTTATCTATATCACGTGGTGAGCAAGGTGGTGCTTCCTTATACATTCCGACAGCTTGCAATGAATCTTACTGGCCAATGTGGATTATTTATCTATGAGAAAGAAATGAGCGAACTGGACATGATCTATCTATCTATGTATCGATCTATCTATCTACAGTATCTATCTATCTATCTATCTATCTATCTATCTATCTATCTATCAGTATCTATCTATCTATCTATCTATCTATCTATCTATCTATCTATCTATCTATCTATCTATATTACAAATTTCATCTGCATAAGTAGTGTTGGCAGCACACAAGCCATTAACTGGAGGAATAGTTCAACTTCAGAATGTACAATTTTATAATTTTATGATTTTGGAATTTTGAACATTTTGTCAAAATGCAACTTCTTCAGTAAAGGAAAGCTGCTACGGCTTCGATGCATCCTTGCACACATGTTGCTACATGTTGTTGCCCCATATTGCTTTCAAAAGACATAAAGCTTAACTGCTCCTTCTGGCCACATTCCAGTGTAGGTGAGGCAGAGTGTGTGAGAAAGTTCACGCTGTGTTTATGGTCCATGAGCTCATCAACAAGCATGTACATATAGATCCAGTGACTATATTCACCAGGAATCACCAATACATTGCAAAGTCAGCAACACGATTCATGAGCAGGTATAATATCTGTTCCTCACCACTATATCAAATAAAAGGGTGACTATGCCAAAGGGTTCCAAGTTGCCTAACCAGTATTTACTTCAGACACAGTTCATGTTACCCTTAGATAAATCATTGGGACAAATGTCATTCTAGAGATAAGACAAAGAAAAGATAAAGACACTGTAGTTATAGTTATAGCGTAGTTGTAGTGTGTAGCTACACACACACACACACACACACACACACACACACACACACACACACACACACACACACACACACATAAACCAAAGGCAGCACCAAACCAAGTTGTCTTTCCCACCTGGTTTGATTCTTAAATTATGTTGCAAGCCCTTGTTTGTAGACAGCTCGCATAAACTATGTCCAGATTGGGGAGCTTGGTTCCCACAATTCCTTTGTTTTAGTGGGGTTTAAAACCAAGTCACTATCCAAACACAACTCGACCAGAAGTTGAACCTCGTCACGTCTCATTATTTCCTGAAATTAATCTAACTATATATTGTCAGAAAACTTCACTATAGTGTTCCAATTTATAGTGTTTTAGTAGAACCTGTATTTAGAACCTGTTTAGGATGACTGTTGGAAAGTCTGTAACAGTTATGAGAAATATGATGACCTAAATATTTTAATTACACATCTGGCACATACAGTAGGCTGCTGGTGCTGACAGCTGGCCACATGTTTGCTCCATAACACTTCCAAATATAAACCTCTGTCATGTTTATGTTGGTGTTTGTGAGGCATAATTGCAGAGGTCTCGATGGTCTTTGAGAATGATGTTTTTATTGATAACAAAACAGGGAAATCAAACAAAACAGAATACTTTAAATAAAAACAAACAAAAACACGAATCGAGACACAGGAAATACTCACTAAACGTTACTGACATGAACTAAGGTAAATAAACAGTTGCAAGACCACGGAAAGGACTAAAACAAGCTATTTATAAAGAAACTAATAACTAACTCGGTTCAGGTGAGCGCCCACGTCACCTGACTGAGGTGCAAACTGGGAACTGAACTCAAATTAAACAAACTACAACCAAAAAAGTATTTGGGCGCTTTGGCGCCCTCTAGGGGTTATCCCTGACAACCTCAGACTCTACAAACTGTAAATGACAGATTGAGCATTTGTAGAAGAAGATCAAACTGTTCCATTATCCACTTCTCCAGCAGATCTTTAAATCTGCTTAAAAAATCCCGTTTATGCTTTAACATGCTGTAAATTAAAGTGCTATGATTTTTTTTTATTGTTCCATATTTGTCACTTTTAAATGATTGAGATGATCAAACAAATTGTAATATGACACAAAGATAACCCAAGTAAATACAAAAGGCAGTTTTTAAATGATGTTATCATTTATTATGGGAAAAATTTGATTCCTGAAACATCTTTTAAAAAATTACAATAATTATTAATACATTCATATACACTTGCTTCATTCTTTCTTGCTCTTTCCTGGGGTCTTTCTGAAACATTTACGGAAGAGCCAACTGCAAGTTTTCACAAAGATGAACACAACCAGTGCAATTACACAAAGCAAAAAGGCTGCCACATCCAAGCAGTGGTACTGATACCACGTGAGGTTATGGGCTTCGACCCTCAGGTGCTTGGCCCCCTTATGGCGCATCACATACTCGATCCAGTAGACTGCCTGGTCTAGCGGCTTCATCGGCTGATCGTGATGGATTCGGGATATCCTCATCATGCTCTCTTTGTATCTGTGGAAAGAATTGAAATAACTAGTATATATGTGTATATGTACAGTACAAAGGCTGAGAGAAGTTTAACTGATTCAGACACTTGCTCTTAGAATACCATCAAATTTGGCAACATCAACTTAAGTTAAAAAAATCAACTCACGATGGATTATTAATGACGTCATTGAGAGCCTGAGTTAAGTCCTTGCTGTCAATTTTGTTCAAGTCAAGCATAACAGCAGCTCCTTTGGTTTTCATGTGGTTTAAATTGTCAGACTGATCGCCAAACAGCGGCAGGCCCACCATTGGAACTCCATGATAAATAGCTTCATATAATCCATTAGTCCCACCATGGGTAACGAACGCCTTAGTTTTAGGATGTCCTGCAGATACCAATCGCTACTGTATTAACGTCAACAAAATTTTATATTATACAGTATATGCATATGGAACTTTTTCTTACCTAGTAAATCATTTTGAGGGATCCAGTCATAGATTCTTGTATTAGGAGCAAGGGTTTCTGGTTTCTCCCCTGCGTATCGCCACAATACCTGAAGTTACACACAGGATATAGGTCATAAGAAGTTATGAGTGGACTTATCTTGGTGTCTATCAACACCTATTGCAAATGTGAATAATCTGTTGACTTTTTTGGTTGGTGGAAGGAAAAGGTAACTGACACAACCTGCTGTATCAAAGGGCCATCCTCAAAAAATTCTGAATCAGTGAAATACTTTCATTATATTTATTTCTTTTATAAAGAAATAACTTAGTAATTCTAGGTGATTATATCTCAATATGTCCATTGTTAATTACTGACCTTTTGGGGAATCTGGCCAAGCGCTGAAGCAATGGTATTCGCTCTCTCTTTGGTGAGATTTTTTACCATGGATCCCAGTGAAAACACTACAATACCATCATCTCCTGAGCTCTGGACAAAGTCCTCCATCTCCTATGAATCAAAAAGCAAAGATAAAAAAAAAAGATAAAAAGGATGCATGTTGGTTGTATAATCCTGTCCATCGAGGGGCTGACAATGGAGTTTCACAGGTAAAATAAAAATGAAAAGCTTATATCTTGCATCTTTCCAATATGGATGTCAATATATACAAATTGTTCAGTATATGGAAAATGACCCCTATAGTCTCCTAAATTTTATCACTGATCTTTCAGAGATAATAGACCTTCAGACATTCTTTAGAGCGAGCTTACTTTTGGTAGAGCCTTTGCAGGCTTGCAGTGTAATCCACCCACAAATTTAAAGTTTGGCAGGAGTGGCCGTGGATATTCAAAGTCCCAATAAGTTCGGATTAACCAGATGTCAGCTTTGCCAATAGTTTCACATAGTGAGGTTGGTTTGCCTGTGAAGAACAGAAACAAAGATGTCAAAAAAAAATATATAAATCATTATAATGTAAGAAAACACATCATGTCATGATCAGGGTTTGTTCAACCTGTCAGAGCAGTGGGAGAAAACAGTGAGAAAGACAGTAAAAAGATAAAGGAAGATGGTAACCAAGGCTGAATGAACTTTTTTAGTCTGATAATATTTGGGACTAGATAAAGCCAGTTCTGCAGTCAAAAGCAAATGTCTATTTAATAAAAAAAAGTCTTGTTTTATGAAATTGTCATTTGCTTTTGACTGCATGATATGCAAAATATCGTCTATTTTTTGTTTCCTTTTCAACACCTCCTTTCCATTAACACATGGACTTTTTGTCATTTAAATCAAAATAAAATCCTGTAGCCGAAGGAACTGCACTGTGGAAATGAATTAAGGCGGAGACAGACATATATTACTTTGCTAATTTGGACAATAAACAGTTACACTCAAATGAATAGGAAAAATAATCAAATTAATTAATTTAATATTAAACAATGATAACCTAAGTAAATACAAAAAGCAGGATCGTTTTACCAAAAATTTTTTTCATTTATTAAGGGAAAAATTATGTCCAAACCTGTCTGGCCCTATGTGAAAAGTTCCCCACACCAATTCCCCCATCATCATAGATTAACTGTGATAAACCAAATTTTTTGACAGCAGAGATAAATTTAACTTGCCACACCCAGGCCTAATTACTCCCAGACCTGTTGAATCAAGAAATCACTAAAATATAACTTGTCTGATAAAGAACAGCATGCTAAAAGATCAAACGAGAGACAAAGTAATTTACATGGATCCACCAGGAAAGGGTTACCAAGTAATTTGTAAGAATTTGGGACTTTGGTGAACTATGGTGAGAGCTTTTTCATTTCATTGTATATATAGTATTATATATAGTACCCTAAAGTCCATGCAATCAGTGACCCATCAGTGGCAGCTGCAGGTATAGATGATGCTTGAGCGGGCTAACTACAGAGCGGCTCAAGTATATTAGCACCCAGAGAGACATCACAAGGATGAAAATTTAGCTTTTTGCTTTATACTTACATTATTTTCTAAACCTTGAACATGAATTTCAAGCATTTCTTTTACCTAAGAATTCAGTATAGATGTAGTCCCATTCCGCAGCGACCATATGTGTATATATAATATCCAGAAAATGAAAAAACACAAAGTTTTTCAGTCTCTGTAGGAAATCCATGTGATCTGTGTAGCTCAGGCCCGCCGCGGGGACATAGGATGGTGGTGCCGGTAGCTGCCCACAGTGACGCTCAATGACACTCGCTAAACTAGCCCTAAAACTAATAACAAATGGAAGATTTAGTTTCTGTGCTAGCAGATCCCCACACATATATCCGGGGTCTATCAGAAGAACATCAAACTGTTCCTTTCTCAACTTCTCCAGCAGATCTTCACGTTGATAAAGCTTCTTGCACATTACTTTATTTGCTCTGTGATCACCTCAGTTATCTCCTTGAGCTTGAAAAAACCTTGGATCGGCTTGTCAGTAGTCAAGTTATACGTCCAGTAGTTCAACGCTCTGTCCATGGCATCAACGATATCCTGTTTGGTGTAGGGAACCTGTATGACCTCCAGCTTGTATCCCATAGATGGATCTGTCTTTATGGATGGTGTAGCACTGTAGGTAACAACCGTCACAATGTGTCCTTTGGCTATGAGTCCATCTATGATAACTTTAAGGTTGAGCCAGTGGCTGTATTCTGCAGGCCAGCCGAGGATCACACTGCTGTCACACACTGACTCAGACCGAGAGTGAAGAGAAAACAGAGAGCAGCTTTCTTGCATGCGCTCATAATTGCGGAGGAATGTGAAAGAGAGCTCAGCTTATACAGTAAACATTAGAGGAGGCACGTGACTCGTGGCTCGAGAAACAAACTACAGGAAGCAGGAAAAGCCCCAGAATTATCTGTTGAAGATTCAAGTAAAAAGGCTGAGCTCCAGCCTCTTTCTGATGAGTCAGTTATAAATGCCTTTTATTTGAAAGTAAAATCTCTTGTCTTCAATACTTAGTGTACTGCATTCAAAGTGCACCGGCACAAAGCCCTGCCCCTTTGTTCTCTCCAAGTGAAGAGAAATAATATTCACATAATCTGGTTGAAATTAACATTCATTTACAGCTTTGTGAAGCCATCAATCAAACACAAATGTAGGGATAATAATAGGAAAAGTCATAAATCGGCATTTAAATGCACTTGCAGACTGCAGCAAAGGTACACACCTGATGGAGCATTGAAAAAGTTAGTGAGTTTAATGACGGTATTATCCAAAGAGATATATAAATATATATCTATATAAAAGGAAAGAGAAAGATCTCTTTATCTATATAAATTCAAATGCTTGAATTACATTTTCATTTAAAATATCCATCCACAATAAATTGTGGATTGCCAAATATTTCAAGCACTGTAAATGCTGTAAGAATTTTTTCAATACAGATCAAATTGCAATCCAGAAAAATTCAAACATTTTCATTGCAACAAGTTTTTTTTTTCATGTCATGTAATTCAACATGCTATTTTGCTTTGGGGAATTTTGGCAGTATTATCCTTCCATACTGAATGGTCTCCATTTATAGAATGGGGTTGGAGTCTGTCTTATACTGAATTGAAGCATGTAAAAAACTCTCATAATAGGCACTGGTATCTTCACTTACCCATAAGCTCTGTAAATAACGGATCCCACTTCATCATTGTCAGATATGTTAATAAAAAATCCTGGAAGAAGTTAAATAGTATGTTTTTCACCCTCTGGGGGAAATCCATCTGATCTGTGTAGACAATGCCGACCGCTGGCACATAAGAAGGTGGTGCTGGTAGCTGCCCACAGAGTCGCTCCATAGAACTCCCAAAACTACACCTAAGACTAATGATAAACGGCAGGTTCAGCTTCACAGCCAGAAGTTCGCCACAAATATTTATAGGATCTGTCAGAACAACGTCAAACTGTTTCTTTCTCAGCTTCTCCATCAGATCTTCACGAGCAAAAAGATTCCTGCACAGAGCCTGATTCTGTTTCACGTTCACTTCAAGGATCTCCTTGATCTTCAGAGAAGACTGGATCATGGAGTCATTTTGCATTTCATATATCCAGTACTTCATAAAATTATTCAAGCCATCAATGATGTCCTGCTTTGTATGTGGTACCTGTACAATCTCAAAATTGTATCCTGGAGACTGATTGGTCATTACAGAGGGTGTTGCACTCTGGGTAACAATCGTCACGCTGTGTCCTCTTGCTATGAGTTCGTCTATGATGACCTCGACATTGAGCCAGTGGCTAAATTCTGCAGGCCAGATGAGGACCTTCCCTGCTGTTACATACAGCAGTGTCTGGTTCAGACCAAGCAGGAGGAGAAAGCAAAAAGCAGCTCTCTCATATGCACTCATGACTGTAAGGTGGCCAGTTTTGCTGAGCTTACATACAGAATGCGTCTCAATAATAAGGGCTATAAAAGAACAAAGTACAGCCTTTTATCTACAATAAAAGGCAGGTCTATGTTGATCTATATCACGTGGTGAAGAGGGTGGTGCTCACACTATCAGACAGCTTGTAATGAACGTTGCTGGATTGATCATAATAATTCTTAATGTTGCTACTGTATATAATATATAATTCAGCTTTCAAAGCATTTCTTACACTACAACATCGCAGGCTCAGAATAAAACACTGTCTGCAACTGTCTATCTCATTTAATCTGATGCTCAATTTGATGTGAAATATTATTTTATTTAAATCATGAAATGACACACTTGACATACTGGTTTCTTCACTTACCCATGAGCTCTGTATACAATGGATCCCACTTTACTGCAGCCACAAGCATAAATAGAAAATCCTGAAACATATTAAACAATGTGTTTTTCACCCTCTGAGCGAAATCCATGTGATCTGTGTAGCTTAAGCTGACAGCTGGAACGTAAGAAGATGGGGTTGGCAGCTGCCCACAGAGACGCTCCATAGCACTTCCAAAACTAAACCTCAGACTGACGATAAACGGTAGGTTCAGCTTCAGAGCCAGGAGATCACCACACATATACATGGGGTCCGTCAGTAGAACGTCAAACTGCTCCTTTCTCAACTTCTCCAGCAGCTCTTCATTTCCAAAAATCTCTCTGCACAGTGCATGATTCTGCTCGGTCATCCTCTCAAGGATCTCCTTGATCTTCAGGGAGGCCTGGATTATGTTGTCATGTTGTGCCTCATACATCCAGTACTTCATAAAATTATTCAAGCCATCAATGACATCTTGCTTTGTGTATGGTACCTGTATGATCTCCACATTGTAACCCAGAGATTGCTGTGTATTTACAGATGGCGTAGCACTGTGTGTAGCGATCGTCACAGTGTGTCCTCTCGCTATAAGCTCATCTATGACGACTTTGACATTGAGCCAGTGGCTGAATTCTGCAGGCCAGATGAGGATCTTCCCTGCTGTTACATACAGCGGTGTCTGGTTCAGACCGAGCAGGAGGAGAAAGCAAAAAGCAGCTCTCTCACATGTGTTCATTATGGCAGGATGATCAGGCTTCTCAGTTCACACACTCACCTTCAGAATTAGAGGCAGGGACCAAATGGCTTATGAGATACCATACTTCCATAAATACGCCTTTACAAAATCCACAGTAAAGAGCAAATAAGGACCATGGAACTTTGAACTTTAAACCCAGCTGTCTGATTGGTTTCAAGGGACTGAACATTTTAAAACCATGTTAGTTATAGAACATGGTCATTTCTACTCAAGCTAGAGTTAGTTAGAGCAGTTAGTGCAGTGACTAGGATATAAGAAAAAAGTTCTCTCAGCTTATCATGTTTCGAGTTGTGCTTTATGACCAGTGCACCAACAGATTTTGTAACCTACCAATTCACATGGCTAAAAACAAACAAACAAACAAACAAACAAACAAACAAACAAAATCAAAACAAGTTTGTTAAAAATAGTTATAGATACAAAATATGTTTGGATGAAATATTACACATTGGACTGAATTCCACCAGGGCCAAAAGGTTTAGCACTACATGATGAATGGCTAATCAGAAATGTTCTGTGGATTTTGGAATATTGAGGCCCAAATAGTTAACCATTTGCTTTTACTGGCAGATAAAACCACTTAATATGTTACCTATAATATGTTACCTTACTTCAACAGAATTACTTCAGCACACCGAACAAATGTAAGGTCTTATCATTCTGCTTTCTGGACACTGAACTAGCAGACCTCCTTGGACTTGGGCAATAGAGCACTCTTCAACCTGTCCTGTTCAACCGTCTCTGCTGTGGAAACACAGTGCTGACTGTTTAACAGAACTGGGATGACTTCGTCTAAGTGTTCTTACTTGTTATCTCATGTAAATTGTGCAATTCCTTTGTAGCGGACATTCCCACACCATCTTAGTAAACAATTCTTGCAAGCACAGTTTTATAATTCAAAATTTGGAGTCTTGAACCATTAGGGTCCAGCATTAGCACTGTAGTTTGTACACCTTCCATATTGTCCTCACCTATGTGTTAGCACAAGGTGTGATGTTTTGGGCTGTAAAGTGTCCGATGGCCAGCCCAGCCCCTGCTTCAACAACATGCTCTGTGAGATTCTGTAGTACTACTATTGACCTATAAAGCATTCAACTCATACCATGGGACCTAAATGAACTGCTGATATTTTATTATTCGCCCCACCTTCTTTGATCAAAAGGTACAGGCTATTTGCTGGTGCCTTGTGTAATGAAAGCACAGCAGAGCAAGGCTTCTTCTTACAAAGGCCTGCATTTATGGAATAGCCTTCCAATTAATATTCAGGATTCAAGCTCAGTGTTTAAGTATAGGCTGATATATTATTTGTTTAGTCAAGCTTTCTGTGAATAGTTTTTCCTTAGGCAAAGCTCAGATATGGGGCCCATGGACATATAGCATTATGGTAAACTGGTATTGTTTTTGGTATTGGAATTTGGTCCCATTCTTGCCTCATATAGGTTTCCAGCTCCTGAAGATTTCGTGGTAGTCTTTGATATATTTTTCGTTTAATGATGCGCCAAATGTTCTCTATAGGTGGAAGATCTGGACATCAGGCAGGCCAATTCAGCACCCAGACTCGTCCTGCTGAAATACACAAGGCCTTCCCTAAAATAGATGTCCTTTATATACCTTTCAGCAATCATAGTGCCTTCCAAAACATGGGAGCTGCATCCCCATACCAATAAAGCTTTTGAACTGAACACAGACAACACGCTGGAAGATCTCCCTCCTCTTTAGCCCGGGGAACACGACATCCATGAGTAAATGAGCCTTGGCCCACAGGACATCACAGCATTTCTGGACCATGTTCACATATGGCTTCCTTTTTGCATTATAAAGCTTTAGTTGGCACGGCGGATTGTGCTTACTGACAGTGGTTTCTGGAAGTATTCCTGCAATTAGTAATGTCAACGACACAATCATGCTGATGACGCAGTGGCGTCTGAGGGCCTGAAGACTATAGGCATCCAACAAAGGTCTACAGCCTTGTCTGAATTTCTTGATGATGTTATGCACTGTACAGATGAAGCCTTTGCAATTTGACACTGAGGAAAGTTGTTTTTAAAGTATTCCACAATCTTTTTACTCACTCTTTTCACATATTGGATAGGATCTGCCCATCTTTACTTCTGAGAGACTCTGCCTCTCTAAGACATCCCTTTTTTTTAGCTACAGTAGTCATGTAACAGACCTGATGCTAGATGCTCTCTGACCTGAATCCTTAAAAAGTTTCTTGGTTTTCAGCCCTTTCTTTTGCCCCCGTCCCAACTTTTTTGAGAACTGTAGCAGGCATAATTTTTTAAATGAGCTAATTTAGTGGATAAAAGTGTAAAATTGCTCAGTTTAAACATTTGTTATGTTCTCTATGTTCTACTGTGAATAAAATATTGGCTCACATGATTTGAAAGTCTTTTAGTTTTTATTTAATTAAAATAAAAAAAACGTCCTAGCGCCTGTTCTTCCCCCCTCCAAGATCGTTGCCCCACTACGTTGGGAACTGGAGACGAGGGTTCGCCAAGCAGAGCCGCAGAGAACAAACCGGCAGGTGTGCCGCCTGGACGACTCTATGTCCCCAAGAACACCCGGACTGAAGTCATCCAATGGGGACATTCCACCCCTCTATCGGGGCACCCTACAATACGTGCAGCGTGCCTTCTGGTGGCCATCTATGGCCAATGACATCGACAAGTTCGTTCAGGCTCTAATATGTTATCATTTCTATAGAAATATATGCACTTTTTTCATTTAAATACAGTACATGTAATCTTTGACATGGTCTAACATCAACTTAAACATTTTTAAAAATTAGAACATTTGAAGTTGAATTGACACACTTGACAAAATATACTGTTTTTTTTTTTACTTACCAACAAACTCTGTATACAAAGGATCCCACTTTGCTGTAATCACAAGCTTAAATATAAAATCCTGAACAAGATTAAACAGTAGGTTTTTCACCCTCTCTGGGAAATCCATGTGATCTGTGTAGCTTAAGCTGGCCGCTGGAACATAAGAAGATGGTGTTGGCAACTGCCCACAGAGTCGCTCTATAGAACTCCCAAAACTAAACCTCAGACTTACGACAAACGGCAGGTTCAGCTCCAGAGCCAGGAGATCACCACACAAAAACATGGGGTCCGTCAGTAGGACGTCAAACTGCTCCTTTCTCAACTTCTCCAGCAGATCTTCATCTCCAAAAATCTCCCTGCACAGTGCATGATTCTGCTCTGTGATCACAACCCAGAGACTGATCTGTATTTACAGATGCTGTTGCACTCTGGGTAACGATCGTCACATTGTGTCCTCTTGCCATAAGCTCATCTATGATGACCTTCATATTAAGCCAGTGGCTGAATTCCCCTGTCCAGACGAGGACCTTCCCTGCTGTTACATACTGCAGAGTCTGGTTCAGACAGAGCAGGAGGAGAAAGGAAAAAGCAGCTCTTTCAGATGCACTCATGACGGCAGGATGATGAGACTTCACAGATAACACGCTCAGTTTCAAATGGAGAGAAAGTGGCGATCAGACTTGTAAGAGACCAGAAATTTATAAATATCCCTTTTCAGAAGTAGACCATAAAGAGCAAATAATGACCATGTTACACCAAACTTTACACCAAACAAGGGGTTGGATGTACTTAACAGTGTCATTTGGTAAGAAGGGCGGGGCTTCATTACCACATTATTTCTCAATCCACATTCTGTAGTTATTCACACTCCCTTCTACTTATAAGCTAATTACTGTATAAGCTACTCTATACAACTGTCTATTAGACCAGATTGCCAAGAGATTTTATAATCTATTAAAAAAAGACAAAAATATATTCATACTGATGAAAAATTAAAACAAGTTTGTTAAGAATGTTTCATTTTTCATAGAGATAAGAGGTTGGGTAAGATTTGGCACATTGGACTGAACTATGTTAAACTCAAACCTTCTGAATGGTTAACTAGACACATGCTGGGCAGGTTAGAACTTTAAAGCTCAAATGTTTAACCAATCTCTTGTATAAGCACATAAAACAGCAACTTTGTATATTATCTTTTGAATACATTTTAACAAGATTTCCTCACCACGGGTTAAAAAACTACCACAGCCTTACCATACTAAGTTGGACTCTGTAGAAAAATATACACTTTTTTCATTTAAAAACATCATTGACATTTTGGAACGTAAACGTAGAAATGTTTAAAAATTAGAACCTTTCAAGGTGAATTGATATACTCGGCAAGATAAACTGTTTTCTTCACTTACCAACAAACTCTGTATACAACGAATCCCACCTTGCTGCAGTCAAAAGCTTAAATATAAAATCCAGAACCAGATAAAGCAGTAGGTTTTTCACCCTTTGTAGGAAATCCATGTGATCTGTGTAGCTTAAGCTGGCCACTGGAACATAAGAAGGTGGTGTTGGCAGCTGCCCACAGAGTCGCTCTATAGAACTCCCATAACTAAACCTCAGACTGATGACAAACGGCAGGTTCAGCTTCAGAGCCAGGAGATCACCACACAAAAACATGGGGTCCGTCAGTAGAACGTCAAACTGTTCCTTTCTCAACTTCTCCAGCAGATCTTCATCTCCAAACATCCCCCTGCACAGTGCATGATTCTGCTCTTTGATCACATCAAGGATCTCCTTGATCTTCAAAGACGTCTGGATTATGTTGTCATGTTGTGCCTCATACATCCAGTACTTTATAAATACATCCATGCTGTTAATGAGGTCCTGCTTTGTGTATGGTACCTGTATGATCTCCACATTGTAACCCAGAGACTGATCTGTTTTTACAGATGCTGTTGCACTCTGGGTAACAATCGTCACATTGTGTCCTCTTGCTATAAGCTCATCTATGATGACCTTCATATTAAGCCAGTGGCTAAATTCTGCAGACCAGAAGAGGACCTTCCCTGCTGTTACATATTGCAGAGTCTGGTTCAGACAGAGCAGGAGGAGAAAGGAAAAAGCAGCTCTCTCCGATGTACTCATGACGGCAGGATGATGAGTCTCTACATGTAGCACACTCAGCTTCAAATGGAGAGGAAGTGACGATCAGACTTGTAAGAGACCAGAACTGAATAAATATACCTTTTCACAAGTAGACCATAAAAAGCAAATAAGGACCACGGTACATTGAACTTTATCAACAAATACGGGCTGGGTACACTTCGCCCTGTAAAGCCAAACACATAAAAAAAAAAGCCAGAAAATTTAAATTTGGAATTTGGAACTGAAATATTTATTAGTCCCTTTAACAACAACAACAAAAAAAAATTAAAATTACATATCATTTTGTTTGAGATTTTTTTTGTATCACTTTTGATACATTTGCTGTTTTTGGCATTTTTTTTCAGGTTCATTTTAGATACAAAAACAAACTTTGTCCATCACATTTTGATCATATTGAACAATTCTGGAAGTTTGATCTGAAGCTGAACTTTTAAAGTGCAAACAGCATATCAAGGAGATCAACACCTCCCAGGAATTTGTTATATGCTTCAACAGTGCATATAACAGGATAATGTTTTAGTTGTCTGTATTAAATGCACTGGTCAAAAGGTATTGAATGATTTTCTATAACAGTTGTCTGGTGGAACGTCAACTTAAAAATGTTAAAAAATTAGAACCTTTGAAGGTGAATTGACACAATTAACAAATTATATCGTTTCTTCACTTACCAACAAACTCTGTATACAACGGATTCCACTTTGCTGTAATAACAAGCCTAAATATAAAATCCTGAACGAGATTAAACAGTAGGTTTTTCAACCTCTCCGGGAAGTCCATGTGATCTGTGTAGCTTAAGGTGACCGCTGGAACATAAGAAGATGGTGTTGGCAGCTGCCCACAGAGTCGCTCTATAGAACTCCCATAACTAAACCTCAGACTGATGACAAACGGCAGGTTCAGCTTCAGAGCCAGGAGATCACCACACATATACATGGGGTCCGTCAGTAGAACGTCAAACTGTTCCTTTCTCAACTTCTCCAGCAGATCTTCATCTCCAAACATCCCCCTGCACAGTGCATGACCCAGCTCTGTCATCACATCAAGGTTCTCCTTGATCTTCATAGAAATCTGGATTATGTTGTCATGTTGTGCCTCATACATCCAGTACTTTATGAAAACTTCCAAGCTGTTAATGCGTTCCTGCTTTGTGTATGGTACCTGTATGATCTCCACATTGTAACCCAGAGACTGATCTGTATTTACAGATGCTGTTGCACTCTGGGTAAGAATCGTCACATTGTGTCCTCTTGCCATAAGCTCATCTATGATGACCTTCATATTAAGCCAGTGGCTGAATTCCCCTGTCCAGACGAGGACCTTCCCTGCTGTTACATACTGCAGAGTCTGGTTCAGACAGAGCAGGAGGAGAAAGGAAAAAGCAGCTCTCTCAGATGTACTCATGACGGCAGGATGATGAGACTTCACAAGCACACTCCGCTTCAAATGGAGAGAAAGTGACGATCAGACTTGTAAGAGACCAGAAATGAATAAATATCCCTTTTCAGAACCATTAAAAGCAAATAAGGACCACGGTACATTGAACTTTATCAACAAATACGGGCTGGGTACACTTCGCCCTGTAAAGCCAAACATAAAAAAATTGCCAGAAAATTCAAATTTGGAATTTGGAACTGAGATATTTATTAGTCCCTTTAACAAAAAAAAAAAAAAAATTAATTACATATCATTTTGTTTGAGATTTTTTTTGTATCACTTTTGATACATTTGCTGTTTTTGGCATTTTTTTTTTCAAGTTCATTTTAGATACAAAAACAAACTTTGCCCATCACATTTTGATCAATTCTGGAAGTTTGTGTTTTTTTTAAAAGGCATTATTATTTTGCTGTATGATAGGCATAAAACAGTTTCTGTCCTTGTTCAGACAAAGATGCACCTTAAACTTCTCACAGTACGATTGATTATGTGAGAAGTGATTGCCCGTGCAGTGTTTGCATCTTTTGTTGGAAAATTATCAGTGCCATCCCTTCTCACATCAAGAGGCACACTGCAGCTTGGCCTTTTACAAGGTGGTGTTGGAGCTGCTTCTGAAGAGGATAGTGGTCTGCCACTGATTTTGTCTTTCCTGTGCTTGTCAGAGAAGTGCCAACCAAAACCTGAAACCTTCACAGTGCCATTGGTTACCTCTGGGCCTCTAGAGTCTTCTGGTCTCTTCTGTAAAGGTTCCACAGATTGATGACTGCCACTGTAACAGTGTGCCACCAGATGTACGTGTACCATCTTCGGGATCTGAAGCTGAACTTTTAAAGTGCAGACAGCATATCAAGGAGATCAACACCTCCCAGGAATTTGTTATATGCTTCAACAGTGGCTGGGAACCATTATGTGAGTTTTGGATTCGCAATCACAGCGTTTCACATTTCCAACTGGTTCAGTGCCAACAAAAGAAAAAATCTTGGTTAATTGCTTTGGTGTCATACCATCTTACTATCATATTGCCGTCCTGGTTCACTCTGAAGTCTAGTGACCCTCTTCCATTTTTCTTCAGTTCTTTTTCATCCTTCATGGTGCAATCTTTCACCCTGTTCATGCAGACTGCGTCAGTGTAGTGGATTCCTCTCTCTTTTACAGTAGGTGTTGCACCAGGCGAACTGATGTGAAGTATTTTTCTGCAAAGACCTTGTGATTCTTTTCCTGCTGGAGTGCATGAGCACATAAAACAGCAACTTTGTATATTATCTTTTGAATACATTTTAACAAGATTTCCTCACCATACTGCCCAGACTTAAGATAAAAAACACACAACCTTACCATACTAAGTTGGACTCTGAACCAGCAGACCCCCTTGACACCAGACAGTAGAATAAGTTTAAGTGTATGTTGAACAGTCACAGCTGTAGAACCACAATGACCATGTAACAGTAAAACTTTAAATCACATCAGTAACAAACCGGGCTAATGTTTTAGTTGTCTCTATTAAATGCACTGGTCAAAAGGTATTGAATGATTTTCTATAACAGCTGTCTGGTCATACGTTGCATTAGCTCTAATATGGTGTCATTTACATAGAAACATATACACTTTTTAAATTTAAAAACATGTTATCATCGACATGGTGGAACGTCAAGTAAAAATGTTTAAAAATTAGAACCTTTGAAGGTGAATTGACACAATTGACAAATTATACCGTTTCTTCACTTACCAACAAACTCTGTATACAACGGATCCCACTTTGCTGTAATCACAAGCTTAAATATAAAATCCTGAACGAGATTAAACAGTAGGTTTTTCACCCTCTCTGCGAAATCCATGTGATCTGTGTAGCTTAAGGTGACCGCTGGAACATAAGAAGATGGTGTTGGCAGCTGCCCACAGAGTCGCTCCATAGAACTCCCATAACTAAACCTCAGACTGATGACAAATGGCAGGTTCAGCTCCAGAGCCAGGAGATCACCACATATATACACGGGATCTGTCAGTAGAACGTCAAACTGTTCCTTTCTCAACTTCTCCAGCAGATCTTCATCTCCAAACATCCCCCTGCACAGAGCTTGACCCATCTCTGTGATCTTATCAAGGTTCTCCTTGATCTTCAGAGAAGTCTGGATTATGTTGTCATGTTGTGCCTCATACATCCAGTAATTTATGAATACATCCAAGTTGTTAGTGCGGTCCTGCGTTGTGTATGGTACCTGTATGATCTCCACATTGTAACCCAGAGACTGATCTGTATTTACAGATGCTGTTGCACTCTGGGTAATGATCGTCACATTGTGTCCTCTTGCCATAAGCTCATCTATGATGACCTTCATATTAAGCCAGTGGCTGAATTCCCCTGTCCAGATGAGGACCTTCCCTGCTGTTACATACTGCAGAGTCTGGTTCAGACAGAGCAGGAGGAGAAAGGAAAAAGCAGCTCTTTCAGATGCACTCATGACGGCAGGATGATGAGACTTCACAGATAACACGCTCAGTTTCAAATGGAGAGAAAGTGGCGATCAGACTTGTAAGAGACCAGAAATGAATAAATATCCCTTTTCAGAAGTAGACCATAAAGAGCAAATAGTGACCATGTTACACCGAACTTTACACCAAACAAGGGGTTGGATGTACTTAACAGTGTCACTTGGTAAGAAGGGCGGGGCTTCATTACCACATTATTTCTCAATCCACATTCTGTAGTTATTCACACTCACTTCTATCTATAAGCTACTTACTGTATAAGCTACTCTATACAACTGTCTATTAGACCAGATCACTAAGAGATTTTGTAACCAACTTACAATAAAAAAGCAAATATAAAGGTTATTTACACTGATACAACTTTTAAACAACTGGGTGAGATTTGGCACATTGTACTGAACTGTGTTAAACTTATACCTTCTAAATTATTAACTTGACCCTTATTTTTCAATACCTCTGCAATTTGGCCTGGCATTCTGTCAATCAACTTCTGTCCCACATCCTGACTGATGGAAGTTCATTCTTGCATAAATCAATGCTTGGAGTTTTAAGAATTATAAGCAGGTTTATGCAAAAACAGGCTGCCACCAGTCAGGATGTGATCAGTGGCGGCTGGTGTTTAAAATGCCCCCCTGCCACGGATTGCCCCCCCCCCCTACATAATCTCTATCAAATATTATATTAGAACACAAATTCATAGATTTATGATTTAGAAATTACAAATTACACCAAACGAATGTGATTATAAAAATAAGCAATATATAAAAATATGCTTAGTTATATGTTGTACAGGATTTTTTTTTGTATAAATTATATAGCATGAAAAGCATGTGACCTGAGGCTGAGCTCTAATTGTATCTTTTCAAATCGTCCTTCGGGCGCAGCATTGTGCGCCCCGAACCCTTCCACTTTTGTTCTTAGCCAATCAATATTGTTTTTAAATATTTGGGCTCATGTGATTGGACCATTCTCAACGAGTCTTTTCCAGCACTTCTTATGGCAAGCGGAGCTGCTGACTGGATGCGATGTGAGTCATGCCTTTATTTGATACTAATAGTAATGATGGTTTATCACCTGATAAATGGCTATTTATAGGTGAGTATTAAAAGTTTCATTTTGTTTGCGCCAAGCTTACCATTTTTAATTTTTTTCTTTTTTTTTTGCACCAGCCGCCACTGGATGTGAACAAGAAGTTGATTGACAGCATGCCAGGGCATTGTAGCAGTCTTGAAAAAGAAGGGCCAACAATACAAATATTCAATCTTTGCATAACCCTAAATTAAAATGTAACTGTCAATAAAAGCCTTTCACACTTACAGTATAAATTGAATTACCATAGTAACATTTGACAAAAAGATCTAAAAACACTGAAGCAGCAGTTAACATCTGTGTCATTCTCAAAACTTTCGGCCTGTGTAACAGCTGTCTGGTCATAAGTTGCATTTAAAACCATGTAGTCATTGACAATTTTTTCCACTGTATTTTTGTTGTTGTTTGTTTGCTCAATTCAAACCAGAATATCGTTTTGGCGTTTGGGGTTTACAGTAACTTGGCTCTAGTTTTGAGCAGCATTGCATTAGCACATTGTTGTTCCTTTTCTTATAATCTCATGACCTAATTGCTTTATACATTATATAACATAAACCACATAAAGAATAAAGATACCGTTGAAAAATGAGAGATGTTTTCATCAAATGACTCAAAGATTTAAGATGATTGGTGCCACAGCTTACACCTTCATTACTAACAACATAAAAACCAATCATCCTACAACCAGTCTACGATGTAATTAGAGTTTATGATACTTGATTATAGACTCATGGACTTTATAATGGATTATCACTTAAGCTACTGTAAATGAATGCTTGAAAGGATTATTCTGTGTAAAATCAAATCAGAATTTAGAAAATTATTCTTTTATTATGAACAGAATTCCTACAATAAAACCCTCTTACCTTCTCATTTACTGTACAGTTATTCATGTTCATTTTTATGAAAACATATATTTATGCCCAAGGACCTTTACCAGCCTGTGCAGTTATTAAATGAAAAGAATTAGTGCTAAGAATCTCACTGTGATCACAAGCACATTTTGAAGCATTCATGAAGTTTTCTAAATATTGAATAAATCATAAAATGACACAAGGGAACAATGGTTTCTTTACTTACCGATGATATCTTTATACAAATGATCCCCCTTTGGTGCTGTGTAAAATGTGAAAATAAAATCCTGAAAGAGATTATACAGTATGTTTTTCATCCTCTGTGTGAAATCCATCTGACTTGTAAAGCCCAGGCTGACTGATGGAACATAAGAGGCAGGTGTTGGCAGCTTCCCACAGAGACGCTCCACAGAATACCCAAAACTATATCTCATGCTGATGATAAGTGGCAGGTTCAGTTTCAGAGCTGGAAGTGTCCGGCATGTATACATGGTGTCTGTCAGAAAAACATCAAACTGTTCTTTTCTCCACTTCTCCAGCAGATCTTCACGTGCAAATAGCTCCCTGCACATAATCTGATTCAGCTCTGTAACTTTGTCAACGACCTCCTTTATCTTCAGAGAGGCCTGAAACATGTTGTCATATGGCACTTCATTTATCCAGTACTCAAACATTTTATTCACAAAATCAAAAACATCCTGTTTGGTGTAGGGCACCTCTATGATCTCTATATTGTAGCCTGGAGACCGATCGGTCTTCACAGATGGTGTAGCACTGTGAGTAATGACTGTCACATTGTGTCCTCTTGCTATCAGTTCATCTACGATGACCTTAATGTTGATCCAGTGACTAAAATCGGCTGGCCAAACCAGGACGTTCCCTGCTTTCACACATAGTGGCATCTGGTTCAGACCGAGCAGTAGGAAAAGACAGATAGCAGCTCTCTTACATGCACTCATGGTGGCTGGAAAATCTGTCTAAGCCAGCACACTTTATATCACTTGTGTCTAACCTGGCCCACTGTCTATTCTTATTCAACCAGTAAGCAACTGTTACTGAAAATGTTACTGAAATGAGTCACTTATGTTACACACTGTCTGCAAATTTTCCATCAACATTTTGCACAACATCCTGTACACAGGTTGTTAATTGATAGAATAGTTAAAAAATCCTTTAATCTTTGGATTGGTACCTTTATGTAATCATGAACAGATAAGCATGAATATACTGGATTATGACACATACTGGATTATGTACAGTAAATTCTGATGTGCTGTATCTCTACTGAACAGCATTTTCCATGGGGGAAATAAAAAGACAGGGTTACAGTATAGGTTTAGGTGCAACTGTTTTATTTAAAGGAAATCACTGAATGACGTTTTTTCAAAACAGTGTGGAAATACACTCTTCTCTGGTTACCTCCTGGTATATGCCTCACTTTTATTGCATCTCAGATAGATGGAGTGTATTTGTAAACCATTTGTTATTGGATCATGTGGTATTTCTGACTTACATACCATTCTTGGCAGCACTGTGGCTTCGTGGTTAGCACTGTTGCCTTGCACCTCCAGGGTCCGGGTTTGATTCCCACCTTGGGGTCTGTGCGCATGTTCTCCTGCATATTAGTGCCAGGCGTTGACTGGTATATTCCAGACTGGCCCAGAGTTTGCAGACACATTGTCCAAAGTCTCAAAGGACACTTTGACCTTCAGCCTCAGCAGTCCATCAGTGATGTTACCTTCCTGATAGACAGAAAAATGATGTCCAGTTTTACTTGGAAAGACTTGGAAAGAGTAAGCTCAAGCGGGTCCTCTATCTGGATGTGAGACAGATCAGTGAGGTATCAGTCTGGACCAAAGGCACTTTATAAAAGCTATAAGGTGATGTTTATTATCAAATGAAATGTATCACACAGGATTCATAAATGTAGATTTTTTTTTATAGACACAACTATAAACACTTTTTAAACTTCCATACTCACCAAGTCCCACAATTTAGTCTAATTCAGATACTTCCTGATCTGTTTAGACCTTAGTTTCTAATAAGTTTATGATAAGTTCCTAATCTAGGTTACTTATTTTTAATACATATAATAATTTGTAATACTCTAATACAAAAATAAGTTTTGATATGGTAACTCACTCTTGTAAGAAGAATTTATTTGACATTCATGTAAGAAGGCTCCAGAAGAAATCAGCAACTTATAGATAAGAGGAATATTGTTTGCTAGTTTCTTGGTTGAATTAAAAATTGAGAGGTTGAGTTTTATAGCTGCTATAATACAAGGCAGTACTTGTTTCAGATGCTCCAGAACAATACATTGAACTACAAGTAGGACATGTAATCCATTAATAGCAAAAAATATATGATCTAAGAGAAATAAAACACATTAAAAAGTGCTATTATTGTAAAATCAGCTTGTGGTAAGAGCAATTTCTCTTTGTGCTGGGACACACTAGACACCACCCTGTTGCTGTTTATTTTCCTATAAACCTCCAAAAAAACTTTTCGTTATGCTCTCAAGACAGGGTAAGCAAGATCAAGGCAAGATCATCTAGTGCCAGGAATATTACTACTGTATTTGGATATCAAAGAGAATTTATATCGATGTACATTACTGTGCAAATTTCTTAAGCCAAGACTAATTGTAATTGCAAGACTTAATGTACTGTAGTCTTGATGAATAGTTTTCCAGGCATCCTTGAATCTCATTGTGCCATCTCATGTTCAGTCCAGTCCCTGTAACTCAATGCATGAAGCAGGGAGAACAGGTGCAGAGGATGACGGATGATCAGGCCGGTGATTAGTATACCGATGAGGCTGAATGCTGAGTGGTTGGAACAGACAAAAGTCATGCATTCATTTTATTACAGTCATAAACAACTTATTCCGAAGCCCATATAAACCTGTAATTACAACTCTGATCAACACAAAAAAACACTTATTGATTATTCTTATTGATTATTTTATTTTTGTTTCTTCCTCTTCTTCTTCTTCTTCTTCTTCTTCTTCTTATTATTATTATTATCATCTTTATATATATATATATATATATATATATATATATATATATATATACAGTATGTATATATGTGTGTGTATATATAAAGGAGTATATAAGGATTATTTTTACTCTCTTACCATGTTTGCAGTTATTTTAGGATTGTACAGCATTTTGGCCATCTGTATAATAAATATATGAATAAATTAGACTTGACCTGACTTGACACTATCTTATACATTTATTTTTATGGGAAAAAAATCACATAATCCCATGGTTTTATTTTAGTAGTTGTATTACATTTTTAAATATAAATATTTTATCTTAAATATATTAGGGCAAATTTTAACAATTAATCACAAACATTTGAAAAGAAAAAAGAAATAAAAATATTTATTTATTTTATATACATAAACGACCTCTCGCGGCTCAGCTGCAGTACTGCCACGGACCACCAGGGTCCGCCGAACACACTTAAAAAAAAAATAAAAAAAAGCTGTAACAGCGGGACGTGGATGTACTGTAATAAAACATAAAATATGCCGCCACCATTAAGCTCATATCGCTCTTGTCTATATAGAAATACCAAAATGAAGTTTTATACACATACGCACACACACACACACACACACACACACACACACATATATAAATATATATACGGGCGCGCGCGCGAATCTAGATATCGGATGTCGTCGTTTGTTGCGTCAGTGACGAGTGACGTCTGTAACGTTGCAATAGATGATCAACTTAACACATTAATTCTGTTTACCTTGATCTGGATTAACAGATTTACAGATGAAGTGGCTCAAACTTTTAATACAATGAAGGTAAAGTTGTACATGTTGATTATTGAACATTTAAAGTTGTACATTTTGATTAAGTATGTGTACAAAAGTTTATAACTCGGACACCGAGCTGTCACCTGATCCGTTATATTGCCTTATATTACAAAAGGTGATGGCGCGATTTTCACGTATTTTCGTCCACGTCGATGAGGTTATAGATAGACACTTAGACTGCTGTTTAGCCAGTGATGTAGGGGGAAAAAATCAAGCATAAAATAATATTTTTGGACTGATAATAATTGCTATCAATATTGATTTATTAATTGATTAATAGATGATCACACTCTTTGGCTAAATAATAAAACTGAGCTAATTTGGATCAGGCTCCTAAGTTAATTAACTATGGTATTAGGCTATGTTACTATGTCTAAACATTCATTAGTTTATTATTTTAATTATTCTGATAATATTAAATCAATTCCTTTTTAATTTATTTGAATACATTTTTTGTGATAAAAACTGATCTAAATAACCTAATTCTGTGTCTCACTCACTGCAAAAGTAATAAAACCCCCAGTACTGTTAAGAATAATGGTTATTATATGATTTACAAGTTAATATATATGAAATTATACAATATATTAGAGATTAAAAACAATTCCTGTATTACCACATTGACGGAAAAAATCGATTTATTACATTTATAATAGAGATTCACCGGTCGATCAGCCAGTGACTCACAAATGCTCAACAAGCGCTCAAGACTTTGGCGGCATTTGAGGCGGTAAAACATCACCGTTTCTGTATAATCCTACAGGTAGTACACTCTGAAATACTTACACACACTGGCATCCCGTGTGATAGGAGTGAATTATTTGATAAGTTTGATTAGATGTAACAGTTATGGACGATGACAGAGAAACATTCTGCTAAGTAACAATGTTACATTTTGTTTAATTTTATTTGAATTTAAATGTTATACTCTTGTCTTTGAAGTTAGTTTGTATTGTTTAAACACTGCACTTGGTTTTTTTAAAGAGAAAACTATAAGGTATAATGCTATAAGGAACAGGCTACATTCAATTTTGTTCAATTCAGTTGTGAAGCAGGTCAATAAAGCTAAGGCATTAAACTTCATGACTTTTTAAAAAGTTTAAATGTAATTATAACACAATAAAAAAAAATCAAATCAGAATATTTATAAAATCATCATACTTACAGAATTGCAATATTAACCAAAATCTGCAACTATGTAAGTAACGTGAAAATATTGTATCAGGTGGTGAATTATGATTCTCATCCCTACAATATATATTTGATGCCTAAAAACCTGGCAGTAAAATTCCCTATTGGCAGTCTGGCACCTGGGGACGAAATCTCTATGCACAATGTCGCAAATGTCGAAAAGATGATGAGCATGCACTTGGGCCTGCTTTGCCTTTTTTGGTTATGAAAATGATGGGCTCTTTCACTGTGAAAACTGTACCCATACACCCAAGTTGTGATCTTCCGATTCACCGTAATGATCCTCATCATGAACGACCGGTTATCCACAGCACGCTGAAAAAGTTCTTGGCAGATTTTGACCCAAAGTTCCTTCTGCTCCCGGGTCGGCAGCCTGAGGATTAACTTGGCAATGATGGCACATGTTCAAATCACACATGAGGATTGTTTGTACTGTTCCTACTGTATGTACTTCATAAATGCTAGACTTGACCTCCTTGTTCTTTATAACATTATTTACATTAATCATCTAATTATACTTTATGTTCTTTCCTGTGACTTTGTGAGGCATACATTTTATAAAGCCAAATATTTGTAGTGTGTGCTTTTTCACATATCTATTCTTAATAATAATGAAAGATGATTCAGTGGCCTTAAGTCAACCACTTAAACAGCTTAGAGCAAGCTATAACACATGATGTAACACATTAATGTTTGTTGAAAAAAATAGTTAGATTATTCATCAGATTTAATACCTACTGTGTTTTTTTCCCTCTTAGGAACATCCGCGCTTACTGCCACATCGAGGTAAATCTTCCCAAGGCCGCTATTCACAGTCATCCCATCTTCAAGATTCTGTACCTGGTATGTAAATACCTAAATTAACATAAGAGATAGTATTTTACTGTAGGGGCTAAGACAAAGCAACGTGTCGAAGAAAAATCTGGTTTTTCTCTGGTTTTACAGTTAAATCAGAAAAGCTGGTGGAGCTAATTGAAGTACGTAAGTTTAACATTTCTGGAAATTCTCAGGAATCTCTCTCAGCAATGAAGGAATGTCTCCCCCAGACACGAGCTCGTGCCCCGGCCCCTGGCACGAGAAGAGGTAACGCTCACAACACTGCTTATTTTAAACAGTTTATTATGCACTAAACAACCTGATGCAATTATTATGTGTTGGAAAAAGTATACAAATGTAAGTGTGTGAAAATAAAAGTAACCTAAAAGGTTCAAGTGCTTGTGTGTATAATCTTGGTGGATGGTCTTAATATTTTGTAGTTGCATTTATGAGTGTTTTACAAATATAAAATAGTTTCTAAAGCATCCATCATCCATCCATCTATGTTCAACCACTTATCCAAAGTCAGGTTGCGGAGGTAGCAGTTCCAGCAGGAAACTCCAACTCCAAACTTCCCTTTCCCCAGCCTCCTCAGTTAACTCTGACTTTCTGGCGTTCCCAGGCCAGTGTTGAGATATAATCTCTCCATCCAGTCCTTGGTCTGCCCTGTGGTCTCCTTCCAGCTGGACGTGACAAGAACACCTCCCTAGGAAGGCGTCTTGGTGACATCCTTACTAGATGCCTGAACTACCTCAACTGGGTCCTTTTCACGCAAAGGAGCAGCGGCTCTACTCTGAGTTTCTCATGGATGACTGAGCTTCTCTAAGAGAAATGCCAGCTACCCTCCTGAGAAAACCAAATTTCGTCCACTTCTATTTGCCATCATGTCCTTTCGGTTATGACTCAACACTCATGACCATAGGTGAGGGTTGGAACGAAGATTGACTGGTAGATTGAGAACTTTGCCTTTTGGCTCAACTCTCTTTTTCGTCACAACAGTGTGGTAAAGCGACTGCAATACCGTCCCCACTGCTCCAATTCTCCGGCCAACCTCACGTTTCAATGTTCCATCACTCATAAACAGAAAAACCTGAGGGACCTGATCATATGTCTTCTCCAAATCCACAAACCAAATAAGGACTGGATGGGCATATTCCCAAGCCCCCTCCAGGATTCCTGCAGGAGTAAAAAGCTGGTCCGCTGTTCCACGAGCAGGACGTAATCCACATTGTTCCTCTTCAATCTGTGGTTTGACAATTGGCCAAACCTTCCTTTCCAGCAAATTAGAGTACACTTTCCCAGGGAGGCTGAGAAGTGTAATGCCCCTGTAGTTGGCACACAACCTCTGGTCCCCCTTTTTTAAAGGGGAACCACCACCCCAGTCTGCCATTTCTAGGGGACTGTCCCGGACCACACAATGGGACCACACAATGTTGAAGAGTCGTGTCAACCAAGACAGCCCCTCAACACCCAGAGCTTTCATCATTTCCAGATGGATCTCATAAATTCCAGGGGCTTTGCCGCCATGGAGTTGTTTGACTACCTCAGTGACCTCGCCCAGGGAGATCAATGCCGACCCCCGTCATCCTCTAGCTGTGTCTCTGCAAAAGAGGATTCTACCATTTCTAGGGCACTGTCCCGAACTTCCACGCAATTCTGCCATTTCTAGGGCACTGTCCCGGACTTCCATGCAATGTTGAAGAGTCGTGTCAACCAAGAGCTTCAACACCCAGAGCCTTCAGCATTTCCGGATGGATCTCATAAATTCCAGGGACTTTGCCGCCATGGAGTTGTTGACTATCTCAGTGACCTCGCCCAAGGAGATCAATGCTGACCCCCCGTCATCCTCTAGCTGTGTCTCTGCAAAAGAGGATGGATTAGTCGGGTTCAGGAGTTCCTCAAAGTGCTCTTTCCACCGCCCGATTACCTCCTCAGTCGAGGTCAGCAGTGTCCCATCCTTGCTGTACACAGCTTGGGTGGTTCCCCGTTTCCCCCCTTGTCACGGCGTGTGTCTGTGATGGGTGTGCCCCCAAATCAATATCGCTCCTCACTTACTCCAAAGATCTGTGCCATCCAGCAAGAGAAGAGTCAGCACGAGCAGACGGAGGCAGGAGCTGCTGTCCAAACGAGCCCATGCTGCCACTCTGCCCGCTGCCACCGCTCACCAGCATGTGCCTGCATGCCAGCAAGGCACTGCCAACCTGACCTTAACCCTTTCCTTCCCCATTTATTCTAAATAAATTACCCTTTTTCCCGTAAGACCTTGCCTCGTGTCCGTGCTTCATGGCGTTGCCCATGCACATAGGGTCAAACACGGTACACTCTCCTGAGGTGCCGGATGGTTTTCCAGAAGGAGTCGTTCTCCATGGATTCTCCAAGCTCCTCCCACACCCGCTGCTTTGCCTCTGCTAAGCATAAAGTATAATTATTTTAGTGCTTATTGTGGAACGATGGCTTAGTGGTTAGCACTGTTCCCTTGCACGTCCTGGGTCTGGGTTTGATTCCCGCCTTATGGTCTTTGTGCATGGAGTTTGCATGCTCTCTGTGCTTGGGGGGTTTCCTCCAGGTACGCCGGTTTCCTCCTGGTTTCTGATTGGAGGTCCTGCCACGGTCATAAAATAGAAATAAATACAATAGTCAACATTGGCTTCCACTCCACGGCCCCACTGGTTGGACTCCAGAGGTTCCTAGATCGATGGATGGATGAATACTGCTTATAATATTCATATATAAGACACTGCCAGCTAGCAAGATATTAAAAGGCCCTGGATGTGTATGTGGTACATTCTACATGTTATTTGGTTGCTTTCTTGAAGGACGAAATGAGTTATGGGCAGCCAAGGGAGAGACAATAAAGGCTCATCAGTCCAAAATGGAAACACAATGGTAACTATTCAAAAATTACTAAATCATGTATAATTTGTTACGATCATTTATCTCCAGGCAATCTAGTGCTAGTGTTTTTATACTTTATCCCTACAGTCATGTTCAACATTTAACATAATAAAACATGATAAAAGTCATCTGATCATGGCAGATCTTACTATTCGGCAAATACAACCTCAGATAAACAACAACGTATAACTTTTTTCACTGTGCCATCATTTAGTTAACAGAAATGAAACTAAAAGAAAAAAAATTGTATGCAATACTAAGTACTTTAGCAACAATATCTCACAGTAATCATTTCCTGTATGATTTTATAAGTCTCTCACATGGTTTGGAGGAATTTTTGGCCATTCCTCTTTACAACATTGCTTCAGTTCATCGTGTTTTTTGGTAATTTACATACTGTACGCACAGCTGTCAATGTCTCGCCACAGCATTTCAGTTAGGTTGAGGTCTAGCCTTTGATTCGGCCATTCGAAAACTTTTATTATTTTATTTTTTAGCCAGTACATTTACTGGTGTGTTTTGAATCATTGTCCTGATGCATTGACCAAGCTTTATCTGTTGGACAGATGGCCTCACCTTTACCTCTAGAATACTACCTGGGTACTGGCCCACTTCACTGCTGTGTTTGACAGTGGGTGTGAGGTGTTTCAGCTGAAATACTGTTTGGTTTTCCGCAAAAATGGGGGTGTGTATTAAGGTTAAACAAATACACTTTGGTCTCATCTGTCCATAGGACATTGTTACAGAAGTCTTGTGACCTCAGTTGTGCTTCCATGTTCTTTTCAGATGGAAGAAGCTTTATCTTGGCAACCCTTCTGAACAAACTGTACTTTTTCCATCTTCTACTAATTGTGCTGTCATTGGCTTGAATGCTTAACCTGCTCAGTGAGGCATGTAGGGTCTTAGATGTAGGGTTTTTTTTGTATTTCTCTGAGGATTGCACAGTCTGACTGGGTGAATATACTGTCCACTCCTGGGAAGTCTTAAATGCTTTTCACTTGTGAATAATCTTTCTCACTGTAGAATGTTACAGTATTTGATTGGAAATGGTTTTTATAACCCTTTCCAGATTGATGTGCAGCAACAATTCCTTCTTATTGCTTGTCTTTCCCTCTTGGCATTGTTTTAACACACACCTAAATGCTCCAGACCAGCAAACTGTCAGAACTTCTGCTTATATGGTGGTCTGCATGACTGGTGATAATTAATTAATCACGGGCTGATGATTAGCAGCATCTGGCAGCAACTTACCCTCTTAAATCCCATGGAAGTAGTAAGAGGTACTGCCCTCTTGGTTTTTTTTTTTTTTTTGGTTGAATTTTTGTTAAATAATGGCACCGTGAAAAAAGTTATTTGTTCTATTTGCCGAATGCTAAGACCCACTCCAAACAAATATATTTTTTCATATTATGTCTTACACACACACACAAAAAACATAAAATTAAAAGCAGGAGTACGAACTTTTGAACATGACATGGTTTCTCTTATATTTACTCTCTCATTTTTTTTTTTGAGCAAATCATATTGGAGGACCGAATATACAGAAAACTTTAGTGTCCCTAAAGTTTACCATCCACCTCGTACCACGAAGAAAACAGCACACCATTTGGTCTCAACATTTCAGATCTCATCTGACACGATGAATGTGGACAAGAGTCGAAGGACAGAATACCAGGCCAGATACGGTCCTAAGGTAGAGTAAAACTGCATTTTAGCACTCATTGAACAATTGATTTGAACTTTTACTCCAGTGACCAAATTTAAAAATAAATCGAAAATATTACTCACTTTGGGTTGCATGTACATTTTTGCATATTTATTTTCAATAATAATGAGAGCCCCCAGGTGGCTCAGGCCCTCACCGCTTATTGCAACTTCTATCGTTTATATAGCCCTCACTGTTATAGCTTATAGCAAAAAATAGGCCCTTGTATAAAACATTACTTTGCGTTTATTAAAATGATCAGATTGCGTTTATTAAAATGATCAGATGATTTGTCACACTTACTGTGTTCTTTTTTCGCACAGGAAAATCGGAGTCTAACGCCACATCTGGACGAACTTACCGGACGATACTATGCACAGGCATCCAGTCTTCAGCATTCTCTGCTTGGTGTGTGAATATTAACAGTAACTAATCGGCTGTTATCTAAACTGTTGCCTGACCTGCTCTCTTGATAGTTCTCCTGATAAAATTTATTTTAGTGGAAAAAATAATCGTACCTGATGTGTATTTTCCTCTGATTTTACAGGAAAAAGAGAAAGGCTCATAAAGCTGATTGAAGCACAGAAGACGAACGCAAGTGGAAATGTGAAGGAAGCTCCCTTGAAGTCAGAGTGTATGCCTCAGACGCGAACTCGTTCACGGCCCACTGGGACCAGAAGAGGTACCACTTACAACATTGCTTGTTTAAAAAAGTATATTATGCACTAAACAAAATAACACAATTGCATTAGTATCTTTAAAACCTTGTTAACATGCCGATCTGCAAATCCTGTTCTATATATCTTTGGATATTGCATACTTTACTAGGTTACACACTTACCCCTGTGTTCATTTAGAGTCAAAATTAGGAAGAACAATCTTTTAAACTGCAACAAGGAATGACATTAAAGACTTAGAATAGAGAAATAGAATAGAGAAAGCGTTTGGATATCTGCAAACAAAATTTGGACCGAATGTGAAAGAGAATCATTACTGGTGATGAGACATGGATTCATCACTACGAGCCAGAGAGTAAACGGCAGCGTGTGGAACAGAAACATCCTCAATTGCCATATGTGAGGTTTAAAAAGAAGAGGAGTGTCCAAGACAAGTTTCAGGCTGAATTAAGAGAAGAAGAGTCATTGCTTGTTGTGTCCGCCGCACCTTGATACACTTACCGGTCCGGGCCCAATCGACCGGGAGAGACAAACACACACACAGGCATGAAGATCTCTGTTTATTTTAAGCACTTTTAAAGCAGTGCTGTGTCCTGAACATCGAAAGAACCAGTCATTAACATGTCAGTCATTGAGAAACCCAGAGACAGACAGGTGATAGGAAATATATTTGCATTCTCCTGGTTAAACAAAAGGGTTCTAATGAGCCATTTGGATGTATATTTGTCTGGATACAGGATATAGAAGGTGTTACCATATAGTCAGGAAGCACAGTGAGGGGCTGTTCTTATTAGATTATAATACCTTACTATATATTATAGTACCTTACAGCGACCAAGAGAAAAATTTCAAAAGTCAACCATCAGTCGGAAAATTACAGATTACAATTTACAGATTACTGGGATTGTTGCAGTGAGACGCTTATTGAAGAGCTGAAGCCTAAACTTCGGATTAAACACAGAGGACTGCAATCCAAATCTTGATATTGCATTACGATGCACTTCCGCATACTTCTGCACACACTGTCGACACTCTGCCAAAACTTCATTTTGAGATGTTAAAGCATCCTCCCTATAGTCCTGATTTTATTCCATCAGACTTTCATCTGTTAGAGTCCCTGAAAGCAGCCCTACTAAGATGAAGATTCATATCTGATAAAGAAGTGAAGACGACGGTGCATTCGTGGCTCACATCTCAGCCCAAAACATTTTTCAATGAGGGAATCCAAAAGCTTGTTGACAGATAGACAAAGTGTATTGAAAATCAATGAGATTATGTTGAAAAATTATGTATTTGTATATTCTAAAAGTTAATTAAAATACATATAGGTTTTACTGGCAGAGTATGAATAGTTTTTGACTCACAATAATAATAATAATAATACTAAGGATGGCAAAATAGTTAAAATGGTAAAATAATAATTTGAAGGCAGGTTATTAGTATGTAAAATTTCTTTCATATTGGGAATTTACGCATCAAGGTGCACGGTAACCTTTACCCTAAAAGTTTCAAAAACTTAAGTGTGCGAAATCTCAGTGTATGGTCTAACCATTTTGTAGATGTGTTCATGAGTGGATTTCAACTGTAGACCAGTTTAAAAAGCAGTTGAAATAAAGTGCAATGCTTATAATATTTATGTACGGCCTACCAGTCTGAGCGCGCCAAAACTCATCTGATCTCAGAAGCCAAGCAGGCTTTGGCCTGGTTAATACTTAGATGGGAGACCTCCTGGGACTGAAAAGTGCTGTAAGCTCGGGCCGTGGTGGCTCAAACGGTTAAAGCTGGAAAGTTACTGGGTTTCTGATTGGAAGGTCTGGCGTTTGAGCCACTGTTGATCCCTTGAGCAAGGCCTTTAACCCTATTAAGGGTTAGGTACATGTGACAAATAATTGAATCTTATCTTATTGGAAGACACTGTCTGCAAGCAAGATATTATATTTGTAGATATCTTAAATGGAAATTTTGGGGGCCAAACATTATTCTATTGGCCTTTGGATGTGTTTCTGGTACATTCTATATGTTAATTTGTTGTTTCCTTGAAGGACGACGTGAATTGCAGACAACCCTGGTGGAGACCCTAGAGCCCACAAAGGCTTATCAAGCTGACGTAGAAACCCATCAGTAAGTATTACAAAATATATTGTTACTATTCAGTTATCTGGAAGCAACCTTGGGTTTCTGTGTGTATCCTTTATTCCATAATTAAACGTCTTTTTTTTGTTTGTTAATATAGCAGGTCTCGGCCGGCGTCTGCGAATGCAACAAACTTTGCGTTCCGTCAATCTGTTCACCCACCTCGTACGTCAATGCGATCTGCGCAATCTGGGGACTCTCCCAAAGAACCTACCGGTCTGATTTCAGAGAAGTTTCAATGCACCGAATACGAGGCAGTTTACGGCCCTAAGGTAGGATGCAACTCTGTGCTAAACACAAAGAAAAAAGGTAGATACAGTATAACTAGTAATGATTTATAAATTGCATTTCATGTAAAGAGTTTGTCAGATCTTCTTATCCAGAGCAAATTGCTGCAGGTTAGTACAAGTAGATAAGGGGACTAAGAGTACTATGAAACTAGCCATAGATATACAGTATAGTAACTGACTAAAAACATAAACTAAGCATACACACATGCAAATAAATGTTGTAGAGTAAAAAAAGGACAGTAAATTGATTTAATTAATGAAACAAAGTCGATATTTGGTGCGACGATGCTTTGAGGTCCATTTAGTCTCAGGTATAATTTGTGCAATTTTATAAAGAAATCAACGTTTTACTCAGCATCCTACAGAACCACCCACAGTTCTTTTGCCTATTCCACCTGCTTCTTTTTTGCATGCAAAACCCAGCAACTCATCCTTATATGATCAAATATTTTTCTGTAGCTTTTAATTTTGTGGTGGAATACTGATGTTTGAAAATCAGAAATGTTTTTGTACTGTCAATAATAAAATCATAAAATACAATTTCAAAGAAATCTATGACAAAGTGTGTACTAAAAAACACAGGGTACCTTTTGCACAGTACTATATAGATAGGGGTGCTCCGATCAGGATTTTTGGGGCAGATCTCCGATCACTAGAAGCTGTATCGGGCGATACCGATATCAATCATCAATTACAGTGCCTACTTCAAGTCTTATCATGTAGCATTATTTATTAGACTGTATCCAACAATAATGTAAATTAAGTATTGAAATTACAAGAAGAGGAATATCATGAATTGGGGCGGCGCGCGAGTTGCTGAGCTCTCCCGCTCTCTTAGCGCTAGACAGCTTTGAAAACTGTTCATGTTCCTTTACGTAACTAACCTTCAAATGTCTGTTGAGGTTCGTGGTGTTAAAATGCTTTGGGCGCCTCGTGCAATTGGCTTGTTACACAGGTTGCAGATTGCTAATGTATTGTCTTTTTCACACAACACATAGAACTGCCAGACTGGTGAAGCCATTTTAGCAGCCCCTAGTACTATATGATCTACTGTATACAGATTCATGACGGCTACTCCTTCTTACAGTAGAGTCGTTTCTGTTTTTTGGTTTGTATTTTCACCAAACAAAGTGGCTTCCTGTGATTGCATGATGCATATTTGTATTGGCCAGGTATTAGTATTCTGTGTATGTTTTTGCACATCTCTTTTTAATAATAATGGGAGCCCCAGGTAATCCAGGGGCCTTAAGTGTCCACATAAACGAGTTACAACAAAAAAAAAGGCCCGGGTATAGCAGATTACTTTGTGTTGATTTATATTTACTGTGTTCCTTTTCTTCTCAGGAAAGTCAGAGCTTACCGCCACGTCGAGTAAAATCGAATCAAGACCTTTATTCACAGACATCCCAGCTTCAGGATTCTGTGCCTGGTACGCAAATGCTAACATTAACAGATCAGTTGTTATCTTAACTGTTGCTTTTTTTTTTTTGTCAGGTCTAGACTCAGCAACGTTATGCATAGCCAAGCAAAAAACATTTAAATAAATCTATCAGGCATTTATTAGATGAAGTCACATTAGATTAGACTAATTATAAAGAAGGGTGACTTTACTTATACAAATATATGGATCCTCCAGTGACTGTGTGCACCCAAACTTTTCACGCTCCTCACTCACTCCAGGGAGCTCATTTTGGTATGCGGACACCTCATCAACAGGTATGTGAAAAGGTTGAAAGAAATATATATAAAAAAGAACTGATAAGAATTTTCTCTGCCCTTACAGGAAAAGAAGATGAGCTGGTAGAGCTAATTCAAGTACGTAAGTTTAATATTTCTAGAAATTCTCAGGAATCTCTCTCGTCTAAGAAGGAGTATCTTCCCCAAAGACCAGCTCGTGCTCCGCCCCCTGTCCCCATAAGAGGTACTGCTTACAACATCACATCATTTTACACAGTTTATTATGCATTAAACACACTGATATAATTGCAGTTAGCATCTTAAGATATTCTGACCACATGTATCCGCTTACCCCGAAATCTGTGTGGTCTTAATTTACACACTTATTACTGAGTTCATTTACAGTCCAATCTTTATGATAATTTGATTTAAAAAAAAAAAAAAAAGAAGGTAAAATGGTACCAAATAATGCACCAGCAATGTTCCACATGATCAAAAACACGACCAATAACAAGGCAGATCATCAGTTTGTTAAATTTCTTCTATAGTTAAGATTTTCACATCTAAGTGTGTAGTGTTGTAAAATGTAGAACGTAAATGTAAACCAGATCCTAAAGAAGTACAGCGCTATTGAAATAAAACGCAGGGCTTATAATATTTATGCAGGTTGCTGTCAGCTGGCAAGATAGTCAATGTGTTAAAACATTATTCTATTAGACATTAGGTGCTAATTGGTTTATTTGTTGTTTTCTTGAAGGACGACGTGAGTTGCGGCCAACCTATGGGGAGAGTGTTAAACCAAAAAAACCATTAATATCAATGGGATTAGCTCACCCTTTGGACTTTCCAAGTAGACCGGCCAGTCTGTTTGCAGAAAAATATCGATACACAGAATACCAGGCTATCTACGGCCCTAAGGTAGGATACAACACTGTGCTAATCATAAAATGGCAGACACAGTAGTCGTTGCAATGATTTCTAAATCCCATTACGTTTAAAGAATCTGTCATAGCTTCTTATCCAGAACATCTTGCTTTGTGCTAGTAGAAGTTTATTGTAGACCAGAGAATAAGACTAAAATGATGACTAAACATTTAGCCAAATGAAACCAAGAGGGTCAACTCCTATCTACATTATAGGCACTTGTAGTTATTTTTTCCTGATACCACATCTGACTCTCTTTTCACCAGGTCCCCACTGCTCATTTCAACGTGACTCTTTTCCGACAACTCCGAGGAACTTCTTAAAAGGTACATCAATAAGCAGTACAGTAGCATACATAAAAGCCTACAAATGAATCATTTATAACATCATTCACTGTCTGGCAGGGTAAGAAGGAAAGTGCTTGAATGATGCCCTCATTATGCATAGAGGGGACTGTACGAGTCTTTGGAGGCAGTGCTATGATCTGGGGTTGCTTCAGTAGGTCAGTTCTAGGCTCAGAAACGTTATGTACTGTAGATATTGCATCTCTAGGGGCCTCACAGGTTAATACAGCTTGCTATGGTTTTCCTGGTAGCGTCTAGCGATTGCTATCAGGGGCGTGTTTACCATTTTGGGGGCCCTAAGCAGAGCCATCATCATTCTCTTTAGATGTTTCATTTTGATTTTTATTTAAAACAATGTTGTAAGCATTGGGAAACTTTCAGTGTTATATTTATTTTCTTTTGTTTTCTTTAGTTTTCTTTTGTTTTTGAGCACTGCTTGGTTTTATGGTTGATTCTTTCTATGTGTTGGGGCCGCATGTTAATAAATGATGGAATCATTAAAAGAGGTAGTAACCCCTTGTGGCCCATAGGGGGCCCCCCCAGTGTGGCGGGTAAATACGCTACCGATTGCTATATACTGTAGCTATACAAATGACACATCCCTCCACAGGGTATAATTAGATCCCTGATTGTTGGAACTTCAAAAACTTCAGTCACTATTAAAACCATATCCAGTTTTTGCATATAATTGGACAATCAAGGAGATATTCAAGTTCAGCTTTTTCTATCTTCTCTC
This sequence comes from Clarias macrocephalus, assembly GCA_011419295.1. Lineage (NCBI taxonomy): Eukaryota > Metazoa > Chordata > Actinopteri > Siluriformes > Clariidae > Clarias > Clarias macrocephalus. The sequence continues at coordinate 56,688 of JAAGKR010000829.1, forward strand.
CGGGATGTTACAGTTACAATGGATACACATTGTATAAAACGTCTTACTGCACACCACCTTCACCATCATACCCGATGTGTATTTTTCTTAGTCTTACAGGAAAAAGAGAAAAGCTTGTAGAGCCGTTTGAAACACAGAAGACTAACACATGTGGAAATGCTCAGGAAGCTTCCTCAATTAGAACAGAGTGCACCCCCCAGACACCCCCAGTGGCCCCAGAAGAGGTACCGCTCACAACATTGCGCATAGTAAACAGTTTATCATGCACTGAACAAACTGACACAATTCCAGTTAGAATCTTTAAAAGGTTGTGAACACATGTGTATGGAGTATGTACCAGTCTTTGGAATTGCAGCAAGCAATGATTTAGTACTACGAAAATTTTTTAGTAAGCCAAGATTTATCCGCACTCTGCCTGGAAATAGCCTCTGGATATCTAAAAACTACATTTGATCCAATACTCTAAGGAAGGTGAAAGTTTCTGAAAGAGAATCATTATTGGTAACGAAACACGGATTCATCACTACGAGCCTGAGAGTAAACGGCAGCGTATGAAAAGGAAACAGCCTCAATTGCAGACCGAGGAAAAAGTTCAAAAGTCAACCATCAGCTGGAAAATTTATGTTTACCGTTTTCTAGGATTCTCCACTGTCAGTATTGGAACATTACCAGGAACTTAATTTTAAGGTGTTAAAGCACCCCCCTATAGTCCTGATCTCGCTTTATCGGCTTTTCACCTGTTTGGTCCCCTGATGAAGAGGTGAAGACAGCGGTGCATTCGTGGCTCATAGCTCAGCCTTAATGAGGGAATACAAAAGCTTGTTGACAGAAGTGTATTGAAAAGCGAGGAGATTATGTTGAAAACATGTGTATTTGTCTTTTCTAAAAGTTAATTATAAAAATTATACAGCCAGAGTGTGGGTAATTTTTGACTTACTCTTGTAATAATAATAAAAAGGATGGTAAAATAGTTCCAAATGAAGCCAAATGAACTCAATCCTAGTCCTGCAGAATCAACTTTCAAAATAACTAACACTAATTTGAAGGCAGATTATGAGTATGCTAAATTTCTTGCATATTTGAGATTTGCACATCAGTGAATGATGAGTGTGTCATAAAATGTATGAAATAAGATACAATAACAGTGTTGTAAAATGTAAGAAAATGTTGGAGTATAAATTTAGAAGTAACAAATGTTCTTATATGGCCCTTTTTTAAAGCATAATATCAAGGGTGCAACAATTAATCCATAAGCGGTAATCAAATTAGTTGGCGACATCATCACACTTGACTCACATGTGAACTGTGAACACTCTGACATGTAGGTGTTTGGTTAAGTGAAGTGAGTAATACTGTGATGGCAAACACCTTTATGAGCAAAAATGAAAAGAAAAGAAAAAAAGAAAAAAGTGTGGGAACATTTCACTCGAGTAAAACAACTGCTAGAAGTGTTTGCAGGCAGGGGCGTGGCCAAGCTTCACACTTCACTTTACCCCTCCACAACAGACTTTATCTCAGATTTCTTAAATCCCATAACTGCCATCTGCCATCTTTAGGTTTTCATTAATAGTTATATATTTTATTGCAGCAGCTACTTTGTTTTTCCTTGGATTCAGATTTAGTTTCATTATCTTGCTTGTTAGTTACCACATGCACAAAGCAACCTAAATAAGCTAAATAAGAACTACTAGAACTAGTAGAACAAGAAGGTTCAAGTTCTAGTTACGAATTTATGCAGATAAGAACGGCCCGTAGTTCTACGAACATTCATAGATGCGAACAAATCATGGAAGTAGCTCATGTGCACCAGATACTAATATTTACAATTATAGCTATTTTCAGTAGATATAAAACATCCAAAGTCCGCTATATTGTACATGTGCGTGTGGGGGGTACATGAGAAATAAGTCGGCCTCACCGGTAGTCGTTAGTTGCAGCCCTACATTATATATGGGCCTTCTTAGATGGACCTTTTTTAACATCATACAGTATATTGCATTGCTAGGACCTTAGCCTTACACTCGTTCTCCTGCTAGCATCTAGCAATTTCTATATAGCTATACAAAAATTACACATCACAGGACACCATACACAAACAGTTAAATACCTTGAATCCTGTTATTGCACATGATGGAACAATCAAGCAGATATCCAAGCATAACTTTTTTCTTTTCTCTCCACAGCATGTCCGCAGGATCCAAGTAAAAGATTTTGAATCGACATTTTGTTTCTTAACGGAAACGGTCTACTCCCCTCAAATTGGTGATTTCTGTGATGTTAAACAAAGACACAGAAATAGAAATACTTCAAGATGTCTCCAAATAATAAGTAATCCCTATTGAAAATGAGGAGGGTTGTTTTAGGAGCTGCTTTCATTTCAGTGATGTTTGCCTTGATCAAGTCTATACCCCTTCTCTCTGTTTTTCCTTAGTCTTGAGCTCTGTGTGATGAGGACGCATTTGAGACATGTTCTTCTTGTGATAATGTGGTCAAGCGGATGCCAGGGTATTGGGCTTCCATGACGGTGCCAAAGTGACCAGTGAGAACGGTCAGATACCAGAGAATGTCAATCACCATTTGGAGCTCTGTTCTGGGGTTTCTGTTTGACTTGACTCCCATAAATGAACTGCATTAGAGAGCTAAGCTCAATTGTTACACCAGATCTGGGGCCTGATTGGTGAGGACCAGAGTTACTGTAGCTAGCGTGTTTTTGCTGGCTATAGTAAAACGTGTCTGTGAATTGCAGCTGGATAGCGTCAGACAAGTGCCTGTGATGACCCCGCTGTCTCCTGCTGAAAAAACCTACAGTGGGCATGTGAACATCAGAATTGGACCACGAAGTAATAGAAGAACATGGCCTGGTCTGACGCTTCACATTTTCGTTAGCAGTAAGTGTACGGGGCTGGGTCCTTTTGCACAATGTTGCACCCTAGCTGACACAAAGGTTGTGCTGTTCCTGCGTATCACCCACCTAAAGACTGTTGCAGACCAAGCACACTCCTTCATGTGACTGGAATTCCCTAAGAGCACTGGCTGTTTTTGCCACTCTGAAAAGGAAGGGTTGGGGAACATGATGAACAATTCAGATCCATGAGGTTTTTAGGTTTTATTGTTATAGCTGATCAGTGTATATCCAAAAATAATCATAGCCAATGTAATTTTTACAAACGGTCATGAGGATAATTCCACCTTCTTCCATCTCATCACATCAAGACAACAGAGAAAAGCAGTGTATGAAAATAAAGGCGGAAAAAGGCATGGGTGTTTGATTTCTTTTAAAACCATAAAAATGAAAGAAATAATGTAATATGTTAAAAAAAAAAAATAGCAGCACATTATTTCAAGAAATAAATTCCTAAAAATAGCTAAATTCACATTGAATTTTAGTGACATTTGACTAGAAATTAGCTTAATAATCATTAAATTTTGTCTGTTGTATACTTATCTTAAGAAATTATACTATAGATAGAATTGGCTAGATTCCAGAATATTTTACTTGCTAATGTCATTTTTTGCAGTTTTACATTTTTATTGTTAACTCAAAGTCCTACTGTGTGTTATTTGTGACATAATATCCTATTTCCTAAATAAGACTTTAGAACTGCTTTATTTCTGACCCGGAAAATGTATAACGCATTATCATAAATATTCATCATGTCCCCAGCTTTAATATTGGGCTTAAAAATAAGATCCAAATCAAAAAATGATTTATGTAATAACGATTGTGTGTGCTGGCTGGTCGATTTGTTCCATGGGGGAATTAAGAAGACATAGGTTACAGTTCAGGTTTAACTATTTTATTTAGAGAAAAATCACAACTTTATTATTTCAGATTGATATGGTTAGAAAACTCCTAACAGTAATACGACCCATCACAGCTTTCAGTAGATAATGGGATCTGCTAACAACTTCACATTAAAAAAACAAACAAACAAACAAACAAACAAAAAAAAAACAGTATTTATGCTAAGGATTAAATTAATCAGTTATCAGGAGTTTTTTTTAAAACAGTGTGCAAATGCAGTCTCCTCAGGTCTATACCTCACTTGTAGTGTATTTTATACAAATGCGCTTTCCATTTGGAAACTTTTTTTTTTTCCTTTTCCTTTTATATATCTATACCGGCATGGCATTTCTATACTACATAATATTCTTGATTTTATCTCACAACTGCCTCAGTTGACCTGAATGACATCATCCCACTCCTTGATGGGCCAAATGCCGTTCTCTTGCACGTTGGGTGGTGAACTCTTCCAGTCCCATGCTTTGACCGGAACGTTCCAGTCCGGCCCGTAGTTTGCAATCACGTAGTCCAGAGTCTCGCACGGCACTTGTACCTTCAGCTCTAGCAACTCTGTCCAGCACAGGCTGAACCGGGGGAAGACGTACCTGAAACGAAGACAGAGACAGACTGGATTTTGTGCTGCATTGTGGATTTGTAGAGAATAGAGCTGTGAATCATGGGTAGACTGCCGATTTGATTTGATTCAATATTTGGGCATTGGAACTTTCGATTTGTTTCGGTTCAATAGCACTAATGTTTATTGTCTGATTTGTCTCAAGCAGCATTTTTTACTTTTTTCAGATTCTGAAGAAGTTAAAACTAAAATTCTGTGTAACTTGTGTTATCAGCCTATTAAACATTATGTCTTGTACATAGCGATAATGTTTTGATCTTCTGCTATGCACTCCGGTCCAGTAGGTGGCGATATTGCAACATCTGCCCATTAACTCAAACGATAATCTCATAAAATATGAATATTTGCAGAAAATGTAAATGGTTTGTATTTTCTGCAAGAGCTGTGATATATTTTCAAGGGATTTGTTGATTTTAGTCCATTTAGCATTTGTAAGCTTAAAATGACACAGAAGCATCGCTACACAATAACCCTCATAAAAGGTCTAAGTTCTGTGTATGGTTAATAAACATATAATAGGCTTTAACAAAATGCACAGTCTATTCCATGAATCTTCTTAATGCGTAGAATTATGGCATTATCCCTTAAAAATAACAAAACACTTTACTTGAATTTCTTGCCGCTCTTCGCCTGTGTGCCTCCGTTCCACACAATGTCACCGTCCTCATAGAAAAAAAAAATGTCCAGTTTTACATCCAGGCCTTGGAAAGAGAGCTCAAGGCTGTCCTCGATCTGCATGTGAGACAGATCAATGAAGTATCAGTATAGTTTAACTATTGATGAGTACAGTTAGAGATATGAAAAAAGTGAGATTTTGTACCTTTCCAAACTTATGTTTAAGGGTAAGTCCAGCCTTCTGAAAGGCCTGTGTGATATCATGTCTGTAATCTTTGATCCAGATGCCCAGGTCCACATCTTTACTGTAGGGAATAATGTTACACTGCCGGAACCAACCTAAGACATGAAGGAAATAAATACAATATTAAACTTGTTGGATCCGATTGGCCAGGAGGTGTTTTTAAATTTTTTTATCACATTAAACCTAATCAGCTTTTGGGGTGGTAAAAGTAACTCAGATTTGTGCTGGGCCAAACTATACACTAACATTTTGTTGATTATAATCCTATTAATGTAAAATTTTTATATAGCTGTTCTCTCTAAATTATATAAGCAATATCAACTAGTGCCAGGAATATTTCTGTTGTAAATCAAAGAAGATTATTAATTATTAATAATTATGTATCTTCACAGGTACTCACCGAGACATGTCCCACTGCTCAGCCAGAACGGAACCTCGACCCCACTGAGAACTCGAGCAGCGAGGTGGAGCAGACTCTTGGCCTTCATCCTGAAGTCCATGGCCTCTGGTGACGTATCATCTGGATACAGCTGGGAAGAGAGATGCTCATTTTATGAATACAGAAGCACCCTGGCTAAATCATGAAAGAACTATGATTAACTAGATTTTTGGAAAGGTTTGTTAAGTTTCACTTGCCACACTAAGGTCTGATGACTCCCAGACCGGCTGAATCAAGAAATCATTTAAATAGACCCTGTCTGATAACGTGAAGCATGATCTCAAAAAGCAACACATCATGCAAATGTCTGGAAAGGGTTACTAAAGCATTTCTATGGCTTTGGGACCTCAGCAAACCATGATGAGAGCCATTATCCACAAATGGAGAAAATGGTGTTGAAACTTCCTAAAAGTGAATGATTTAGCAAAATTACTCCAAAAGCTCATAAAAGAACCCAGAACACATCAAACGAACTGCAGGTATCACTTGTCTCAATTAAGGTTACTGTTTATTATTCAGCAATAAGAAAGAGACTGGGCAAAAACACCTTCCATGGGAGAGTTCCAAGGCGAAAGTCACTGCTGAAGAAGAACACAAAGGCTTGTTTCACATTTGCCAAAAGTATCTTGATTATCCCCAAGACTTTTGGGCAAATGTTCTGTGGACTGATGGGACAAAAATTTAACATTTTGTAAGGTGTGCATCACACCCAACACAGCATTTCAAAAACAGAACATCATACTAGCAGTCCAAAATGGTGGTGGGAGTGTGATAGTCTGGGGCTTCAGGACAGGGACGATTTCCTATGATTGATGGAACCATGAATTCTGCGATTGCTCTACCAGAAAAATCTGAAGGAGAATGTCCGGCTATCAGCTCGGGACCTGAAGTACACGCACACGTGTTATACAGCAGGACAATGATCTGAAACATACCAGCAAAGTCCACCTCTGTATGGCTCAAGAAATACATAAATAAATAAATGAGGAAAAAAAAACAAGGTTTTGGAGTGGCCTACGTAGTCAAAGTCCGAACATAAATACGATTGAGATGCTGTGCACTTAAACCGGACATTTGTGCTTGAAAACCCTCCAACGTCTTAGTAAAAGACTTACTGTACTGCCAGTTATTCACAATGCTTATTAGGGTTAGAGAGCTATTACTTTTTCACATTGGGCTAGTTACATTTTGAATTTACTTGGGATTTTACTTGGGTTAATACAGCATTAAAATATTTCATGCAGCTATTTTTAAATAATAATGTTTGGTAAAATCTTTTTACCAAACATGTTTTATAAAAATCTTCTGTAATGTGATTAAAAACATTTCATACACAGGACTGTACAAAAGTCTTAAACCCCATCACTTAAAGCATAAAAACATCTAACTTAAGGCTTGAACCGGATGAGGAACAGGTGCTGATGATGACAGATGATCAGGCCGGTGATTAGTGTACTGGTGATACTGGTGAATGCTGAGTGGTTGGGATAGACGAGAGGGGAAATGAGGTTGCTGCTGAGGTTGTTACATGAACAACAGATTTTTTTTTAAACATTTTTTTTATTTCAGGGATGTTGTAGCTTGTCACAGTGGAACGTGTTCTCATTCCTTTAATCTACACCATTTAATTTAAGGAAATGAGGGGGAGCTCAAGACTTTTGCACTGTACTGTATATACTATATTATAGCAAGCTGTTCATTGTTAAGACATAGGTAGGATTTTTTCCAAACAATGAAATGTTAATAAAATTATGAATCTTTGCTAAAGGGAAAGTAATAGTAGTAAGAGTAGGTTTTGCTTTCTGAATGAAAACAGAATCAGAAATATCAGCAAAATAAACCTGGTAAAAGGCAGCTGCCTCTCGATATCTACACTCCAGAAAGCGGCTGTTGGAATGTTCCTTCTGGAAGCGTGAGAAGTTTTTGGGGATCCGTACGTCAAGTCCATCAAGAGTGGTCAGAATAAGATCCGGCCTGAAACAGGACACAAGTAATCACTGAAGCATGCAAAAAACTGGCTAATGCATCATTATTTTACATGATAATGCGCTACATAATGTTGGTGTAACTTTTGTTAATTCTTTGCTCTTTTCCTTCCATTTTAATGCTCCATATTTCACCCCTTCTTTATACGAACGTAGTTAAAGGGAACTCCTTTATATTATAACCATACATGATTCAAGATTCCTATCCCAAACACAGAGTACCTGTTGTAGGCTCCTGCGTAGCGGCCGAACTCCAGGCTCCTAAAAGACGCGAAGGTGCGGTCCATGCTGCCTCGGAGTCTGAGCGGCCCGTGCCACAGGTAGTTCCCGCTCCGTTCGTACAGCACGACCACATGCACCAAGTAGCCGTTGAAACGGAACAGCAGGTGCAGAGGGATGTCACGGCCTGACAAATCGTCCATGCTGACCAGCCTTGGGTCTTTACCCCTGATCTCCATCAGCTCCAGGCCACGCTCCTCTGCAGCTTCCACAAGGCCAGCCTGAGTGAAAGATGAATGAGGAGAACATTAGCAGACATAAAAATGCTGGTACAATTCAAAGACCAAGGGGAAAGCCTTACATCGTACTTCCAGAGGTTTCCAAGCAAGCCAAAGGTGACAAAGTCTCTGTGCGTGCACAGGAATGTGCAGTGAGGCTCCTTCATCTTGCTGTCCTTGAGCAGAATGGCATCCTGGGAAAGCAGGCTCAAAGACGCTGTGTCCATCAGAAACACAGGCAGGCTGAACTTATGGGCCAGGGCCAGGAACTTTTTCACTAAATGCTGTGATGAGAGCAAGATTTGAACAGAGCATGAACTATTTTATTTACAAGACTAGTATTTGTTGTAGGAATGTGCCGGTGTAAATAATATCACATGCTGTTTTGGAAACAGGTCATTTAAATAAAAAAAATTAAAATATAATTTTAATTTGCTAATTGAGTCTGTAGGACAAGTTAATCTCTCAAGTTAAAAAGGTTACATGTAAAACCATGCATTTTCCTATTTATAAAAAATAATGGACAAGAAACAGTCTTAAAAAACTCTTTTCTCAAAGACTAGTAGATTAGTCATGTGCTTCAGTTATACGTCACTCATTTCAAAGCTAAGCTTTAGTTTCAAAATTTACCAATACCCAAGAAATATATTGGAAATGGAAATTTTGATATTGTACCACATTTATATGACTGTTTTAGTAGTCTGACTTACCCATTGTGCCTCCTTGCCTGTTGGGTAACCTTTACCACCCGGCACCTGAATTCCATGCTATGGAAAGAGCACTTGTTAAAGAAACAGTTAATTTTAAAATCAAAAGACGCTGTACTGGAACTCCAAGTCTAATTGAGATAAGAAATAAGGGAAGCTCATAGTTATACGCTAAGAAATGCTTGTCAAAATTAGGGGAAAAAAACACAAATAATAATACAGACTATTTATCACAGTGGACCGCCTTTTGCTTTGATTAAGTCTATGGTATAGTTTTGGCTTATTATAGGCTTATTTTATGCACCATTTCGAGAGTATAATGCGAAACCAAAACCTGTGTTTTTTTTATGCTTTACATTGTATATTTGCGTCAAAGGTGTACAAGAGTCACTCTCTGTCAGACTTACGAACAAATCTGACTTACAAACATGCTCGGTGACGTCTTCCAACTTTAATAGTTTCAGCAATCTCCTTACTTGTTTTTCTTTTCTTGATGCAGGACAATAATTTGACTTCTTTGTCTTCTGGCATGGTTTGTTTAAGAAATAAAAAGAGCCTCACTCTATCAGTTAGGAATAAATAACTTGCTACAGCTGAATCATATTAATCACTGAAGTAACTAGTGGTTAGCACGGTCACCTCGCACCACCAGTATTGAGGGTTCGATTACCGTCTCAGGGTCTGTGTGCATGGAGTTTGCATGTTCTCCCTGTACTTTTCCTCCGGGTACTCCCGTTTCCTTGCACAGTCCAGAGACATGAAGTTTAGGCTAATTGGCGTTCCCAAATTGTCCGTAGTGTGTGAGTAAACCGGTGTGTGTGCGGATTACAGTGTTTTGGTGTGTTCTGGAGTGCTTGCTCACCTTGCTGGCGTGCTGTCTGTAGTAGTAGAGCTGAAACAGAAGGAAGATGGAGCTGGCTGTGATGAGCAGCACCAGCACTGCGGTCTTGTTCACTCGGGCCATGACTGAGTCTGGCTGTGTGTGATCCTGACAGGCTGGGCCATAGGGCTGACTCCTTTAGCATACTGGGAAACCTGGGCTGATGGCTGCATGGAGCTCTGAAAACACCACACACACAAAATTATATTTTTCTTATGTAATGCTAATTGAGAGTTCCTGCCTCAACTGCATAAATATTATTATTATTATAGCCTTTATTTAACCAGGAATAAAAAAAAATCTCTATTCCAGCAGTGTCCTGGCTAAGAAGCCAGCAGTTTCTGACGTTAACATATCGCATCACGCTGCCAGTGTACAACACCGGTGTCTTAATATAATCTGCGTCGTTCATATTTTCACCTTCTGAGCGCGTGCACACTACTGTAACACTAACGTTACATCACAGATATTGTTAGTACACCCGAGCTAAGCTAACACAACGCGTATAGATTAAACCGCGCCTTCTAACCGAATTTATTGTATTGCATGTACTACTTTCTCCGTGGCCCAAAAATTGCGGGACAAACTAACTTCATATGACTGCAAACGTAATATAAGTAACACTCAAATAAAGCACAAAAACAAAATGATCAGAAAATGTATCACACTATGTCAGTTTGAACATTTGTGCATGCAAAATACACATTTGTGTCCATTCAGTTTTTGGGATACAAATCTTTTTTTTATTTATTTTTTTTATACAGGCCCCCAACTTCAGTCCTCGTATTGTCCAAATATTTAGACAATATATGGATATAATGAAAATATTACACAATATATGAAAATATGAACAACAGTTTATGTTAAGACACCAACGTAGAACACCCGTGTCTTAATATAATCTGTGTCGTTCATGTTCTCACGCTCAAAGCGCGCGCACACTAACACTGACGTTACATCACAAATATTGTCAGTACACCGGAGCTAACACAACACAATATGGATTAAAATAACCACGCCTTCTAACCGAATTCCTGGAAATACCTAACGGTTTGACTGTTAATCAACTTACTCATCGGAACAGCATGTAATATTAGTAAATATAATCCGGGATTAGATAAATATCATTATATATTTCTAGCATGTTAAATCATTGGTTTAATTCTGCAGACTCCCAGGACACAACCGGATGGCAAGTCGCATAGGACATACAACCGAAACGCGTTTCAAAAATGAAAATAAAAATCATGGCGCGATCTTGTAAAAAAAAAAAAAAACGAATAAAAAACGGATAAAAAAAAATTCTTTACCTTTAATTTAATTTTTCCTGATAATTACAGTGTCCGAATTTGACTGTTGACTAAGGTGTTATCAAATATACTTCCAGTTTATTCGTCATGTCAAATGTGATTGCCATGTGTGTAGAACAATTTAGTTAATAAATCTAATTCCAACAAAATTGTAAGTGTGATCGTTTATTTATTTATTTGCTTGTTTATTTATTTATCTATTCGTTTTTTTTATTCGCCAGAATCATGGCAGAGCCATAGTTTGCCATAAGACTGAACCAGTTATATTTTGCCACAGACTTACCAAAGAATGGCGCCAGAACCATTTCCTGCCACATGATGGCGACAGACCCTTGCCACAGAATGACGCCATAAACATTTTCTGCCACAAGATGGAGCCATATACATTAAGGTTGAATAGGAATCTTTTACATGACTTCGTTAGGAGCTGAAACGTGTGATCGTTTATTTATTTGTTTGCTCGTTTGTTTATTTATTCGTGTTTTTATTTTTACAAGCTCGCGCCAGAACCATGCTTTGCCGCCAGACGGCGCCAGAGCGTCGTTTGCCATAAGATTGAGCCAGAGTCATGTTATGCCCCAGAGCCTTACCAAAAAATGGCGCCAGAACCATTTCCTGCCACAAGATGGCGACAGAGCCTTGCCACAGAATGACGCCATAACCATTTTCTGCCACAAGATGGAGCCATATACATTAAGTGTGAATAGGAATCATTTACATGACTTATTTAGAAACTGAAAATGCTCAGTAAATGTTTAAGAACAGATTGATTCAACATGTCTCGGTGTTATTATTTTGTTAAGCACAATTAGATCGTCTTCATTACTGGTCATTGTTGTTTGACAGAAAAAATATTTAAAGATGATTAGTGCATTAATCAGTAATTAGATGATTAGTTATGTATTTATGGGAAAGTAATAAACATGAGAGATGGTGTGATGTGAGCCGATGGGAAGTAGAGGTATTGTTTCCACCCCAGGGTTGTTTATTTATCAAAATTCTTACATCATAATGTGTTCTATTAATTTTATACAACAACTTGCCAACAGTCAAAACATTGGATCGATTCCTGCCTCAGGGTGTGTGTGTGTGTGTGTGTGTGTGTGTGTGTGTGTGTGTGTGTGTGTGTGTGTGTATAGGGTTTGTATGTTCTCCCCGTGCTTGGAAGGTTTCCTCCCAAAGCCCAAAGACATGCAGATCAGGCTAATTTCCAGTCTGCCAGTCTGTTGTGTGTGTGCCGTGCAATGGATTGGCACCTTGTCCAGGGTGTACCCCGCCTTATGGCCTAAGTATCCTGGCATCGGGTCCAGGCCCCCGCAATCCTGTATACAGGATACATCGGTATAGACGATGAATGAATGAATGATTTCAACAATTGATGCCAGCAACTGTCATTTTTAATTTATAAATGAATGTCATGTTATACTTTTAATCTTTTATAGTTACGTGTTATACTATATTTTTTGTGAAATCAGATCCTGACACTCTGATGGATGTGGACGTTTGGTGTGCAGTCGGTGTTCCAGTTCATTCCAAAGGTGTTTAAATTGTCCTCTCCATCCTTCCCCTACCATGTCTTTATAGAGCTCGATTTTTGTGCACGGTGCATTGTTATGATGGAACAGGTTTGGGCGTCTTAGTTCCAGTGAAGAGAACATTATGTTCAATTGTGTTCTTACAGCTTTGTGGCAAGAGTTTATAGAGCCACATATGGGTGTGCTGGTCAAGGGTGCATAAACTTTTGCTCATATAGTGTACATCTGGATTTCTGTACAAATGTTTATTTTTAAAAGCTTCATAGGGATTAAATGAAATCAGTGTCTGTTTGATGTTAAAGATCTGTGTGAAAATGGTCTTATAGTAATATTATTTAGATGTTTTTTTTTCCAGATCAGTAAAAACAACCTCTAAAATAATTAATGGGTAGTGTTGTGGCCTTCTGGGAATTGTCCTTGATATTTGTGGATACAATAATTTCTCATGAAAGTGTGATAAAAATGTAAAACGTTTTCAAGACAATTTTAAAAAATCAATAATTTACTGAATGGACAGAAATGACTGACAGAAATTCATATGCACATACTGTAAATAATAAAATCATATCAGGGAGAAAAAAGAAGCAAACAAAAAAAAACTCAAAAAAAAAAAAGAAAAAAAAAAGAAAACAAATTTCCAACACAGCAGCACTAATGAAAACTGTCTGATGACTCCGTCTAAATGATGCATTTTTGGTGAACAGGATTTGCTCAGACTTTTGTATAAACAGTAATGACAGGAACCTAAATATACAGAAAGCAGCATTAAATGGTTTACATCGTGCAAAAGTTGTTCCGCAGTCATACTCAACCCCTTAACATGCTGTAGTAATAAAAAAAACTACAGGCTTCTTATTTTACATGTAAAATGATTTTGACAATTTGAGGAAAAAAAAATACCTTTGTGCAGACATGAGGCTCACGGTACGTACTTGGACACACAAAGACTAAACGGAAAAAAAATTACACGAGTTTTTAAAAGTAATACAACAAATCAAAGCATAAAAGACAGACTCGGTCATCCCATATTAAAGTTATTTCAGAAATGAAATTATTACAAAAAGAAAAGGAAACCAAAAAAGAGTTAGGGGGGAAAAGTGCACTCAGCTAATCCCTGATAAAGCTGCTAGAATTTCGTATCCGACAAGAAACAGAAACAGAAACAGAAAGAGACAGCTCTCCTTATCTTGGAGAAATCCAGGCTTGCCAGTGAGAGATTTAATTTCCCATGATGCTTCACAGTATTCCAATGCTGAACGATGTATTCCCAGGAAGCAGGAAGCAGGTCATACAGGTTGCTCTTTGCTGCTGATTAGGGATGGGTTACAGAGGAAGCTAGTCCTAAATCAGCTTGAATCAGTAATATTTGTAGGTTTCGAACGTAGTCTATTGTGCCATGCTGTTCAGACTGCTGTTTGATCCCGCCAGCCCGTTTTCAGCCTTCTGCAAGCTTCTAACTGCACTGGGAACCTGTAAACCAGTCGACAGGCTCAGGCCGCCACACCAGACCTGCAAAACATAGAAAGTAAAAAGGTGACGTCTGATTCAAGGGTTATTATCGAAAAAAAGACTTATATCCTCAGCGCATTGGTGACTCAGCGGTACAGTAGGTTTCCAGGATGCCATGCAGAAGACACAACCTATAACCTTAGACGCAGGTAATGTATTGGATATAAAAGTCTTGTTTCTTGCTCTATGATCTTGGGAGGCTGCTATATGACTGAAAGCCACGTGGGTCAGATTTAATTTTACACAGCTACATATAGACCAAGCTCATGTTTTCTGTAGTATAACGTACTGATACACATCTCCGGTTTCACCAGCTAACCACAATTAGCTCCAGTTACATTAAAGCAACCTGTAATTACAACGTGACATTATATTAGCACATGAAAACTGTTGTCTGACTACAAGGGCGGGTGTCAGGAGGTCATGTGACTCACCATAAAGGCCGGCACAACGGGTTGAGTGAACTTCGTCTTGAACGAGTGGAGCAGCTGTTTGCTTTCCGCATTGTAAAACGACAGCTGACCTGGAATCGGAAAGACACAAAAGGAGCTTTCAGATTATGTGAAAAGTCTAATCTGTGGTCATTCTGCTGGAATGGGATATGAAAAGAACAAGTCTCTACAAAGCCGGCAGGCCTGAAAAGGGCTTGTGAGTGTTCTTTTATTCATACACTACTCCTAGAGTCAGTGGATCTGCCTGATATTCGATCTACAGGTGTCCAATAGCCCTGGAAAACGTACGTGAGACAAGAGATAACATCTCCTCTAGCTCCTGGAGTTTATTAGGAGAGAATTTAATGGAGACATATTTAATGTAGACATATTATTGGACAAAATAAACGGTATATGGACAAAATAAATGTAATTTATTCATTTCAGTCATTCCAAATATCCTAATGTTAACATTTCAGTGACATTACAGTGACTACCCTGTTCTGGTAAAATATTTCACATACTCACAGTGAACACAACATATAGCATTAGGATTTAGGATTTCATGTTTGAGTTCAGTGTATTTAAACAGTCCAACGCCCCCCCCCCCCCTCGTGGCCATTGAGAAAGTGTCACAAACCCTTTAAATGTTATATGAAAAACATAATTATTCAGCTTTATCCTTGACTTGACATAATAAACATCCTGGGGCAGTCATGAGACATTCTGTAAATTTGTGTACCCATGACATCATTTCCAAAATAGTGGCGTGTCTGGGTAGCACATGTGACACAACTAGCTCATTTTAAAATGCTGGATCAAGTTTCATTCTATTTAACAATTCTAATGACTTAAAAACACATTTTATATCGAACCTGTTCTGACTGAACTTCTTGAACAAATAGATATAAAATGAATTAAGAAAATATCAGTGTGACATATGCCACATGGCATTTAACCTTCTGGAAACTGTCAGGAAAAATGTCATGTGTTGCGTTTGGTCTATTTGATGATGTCCCTTAATGGAGAAATATGTCTACGCTCTTATGGGTTAAAATAGCTGGCTTTCGTGTTGGACAAAATAAATCATGTTAGTTAAAAAATGTTAACCGTATAACAAACAGGAACATTTTATAGGAAAAAAAATAACCCGGTTGCACAAGTGTACACACTCTTTAACTAATACACTGCCAGGAAAATCATATCAATTTATTTCCTGGAAAACAATTAGGGAATTGGGTTATGAATGACCCTGAATGGAGGTGACCTAAACGCTCGGTGAAGTCACATCGACGGAAGAAATCTACGGTGGAAATTACGGCTATGTTTAACAGAGAAAAGAAATATGCATTTCCACATACAGTACATACTGTACACTCATCGTGACGAGAACTCACAGGATTGGAACTAAACAGCTGTTTGGTCATAAGCAAACCACTTCTTAGTGAGACATTTTCTAAGATGCAGAAAGATTGGACTTTGTAGCAATGGAAAAAGGTGTGGTCTGATGAGTTTATTTTGAATCTATACCAAAAAGATGGGTGCGTCAGGGTAAGAAGGGAAGCCCATGCTTCATTTGGTCAGGTATAGACTCAAGAACATTATCTGCCAATAAATGTAGTCAGCTGTGGACCTGAATGTACTGAATGACCAGGTTATTTCATCTATGGAGTTTTCTACCAGCATGGTATGGGCATATTCCATCCATCCATCCATCCATCCATCCATCCATCCATCCATCCATCCATCCATCCATCCAGGAACCTCTGTAGTCCAACTACGGTCCGTGGAGGCCAATGGTGACCATTGTATTTATTCCCATTTCTACGACCGTGGTAGGACCAGTCCACATTCACACTCACATTCACAAACTATGTGCAATTTGAGAACGCCAATTAGCGTAATCTGCACGTTTTTGTACTGTGGAAACTTGAGAACCTGGAGGAAACCCATCAAGCACAGACCCGACATGGGAATCGAATCCAGGACATTAAGATGCAAGGCAACTGTGCTAACCACTAAGATGGGCATATTCCAGGATATTCCAGGACATATTATGAAGAAGTGATTCTGGGAGTATGAGGAATCAGTTTTACACAAGAACTGGACATCACAGCACACTGAAAAGGCAGTGAACTTTGTTAAAAAAAACATTGCACTTGTCAGTCAGTCAGTCAGTCCTTAGTCATCTATCTTGATTTGTCAATTTCATTTCATGCTTACATTTTATATCAACTAAAGGTTTTCAACAAGTAAACATTGAAAATCTCACATTTGCTTGTGAAATGGCGGACATTTAACCAAGGTCTTTAAAAACGCTGTTATGATTTCTTAAACAAAGACTTGCAGTCTATTTGTGTCTGAACAAAATTATTTGTACCTCCGTCAAGGTCACAGTAAACTCCTATCCTCTCTGGTACTGCCATCTCCAAAGTCTTTGCCTTGTTGTTGTGTTTGGCTGCGAAGGAGTTCTGGAGCCAGTTATTGACATGGATACACCAGGTGGTGTTGGTTTTGCCCAACTGATCGAACTTGCCCAGGTTCTTAAAGGCTACACCGATGCTATAGGACTTGCAATCTTTGAGGGCTTTCACCTCCCAGTAGTGCTGACCAGAGTCAATACTGGTGTCACCTGAACACAGAAAAAGACACACAACAACATAATATTCATTATTCACTGCAATACAGTGTTAGAATGTTGGAAAAATATGCAGTAAATGGTGTAGTTTGTTCCACGACTATTATTGCTTGTGTAAATAAGTTCTGTAGGTACAAGCTGAATACCCAGTACTGTGTACGACTCTCCAGTAAACCGATCTCTGCCTCCCCTCGGAGCTGGTGAGCGAACAGTCGACGCTCTTTTTGGAGATGGAGTTCCACTTCTGCAATCGTCAACAGAAGAAAAAATGCATTCAGTCCATGAAGGCATCTTACAGCACACAAATATCCGTCTGGGATTCATGGGACCGCTAACACTAACGCTAACACACATGCTGATTCAACTGCAAAAAAAACACTCAAACACTCAAGCCATGGCTGATAAGATAAAACACAGAAGCCGTAAAAAAAAGAAATGGCAACAGCATATTTAGAAAAGTCGCTGGTGTTAGTAAGAAAGAAGATGGCTGATTATATGTATTTAAAAAAAGCTGAAATAAAGAAACTCACATGGCTCTTACAAGCAACAAAAACAAAACCTTAATGAATGCCTGATCTCAGAGGATGATCTGACCTTAAAGGAATAGTCCAGTGTTTGTAAACTAATCTCTATCCAGCACATACACAAAAGTATTTGGCCAAACCTGTTAATTACTGACAATCAGGCCCCTTATCCCCAGTGAAGGAAAATCTTCATACTTCATCATACCAAGACATCGTAGACCATGATATGCTTTTTATTAGCTCTGTTGCAACAGTTTGGGGAAGGCCCTTTTCTATTCCAGCATGACTGTGCCCCGGATGTGTTAGAACTTGACTGGCCCGCACAGAGCCCTGACGTCGACCCCATCAGGCACCTTTGGGATGAACTGTAACAGAGATTGCGAGCCAGGCTTTCTCATCCACGAAGAAGAAGAGTGAAAGCTGTTATAGCTGGAAAAAGGGCGACCAACTCCATATTGAAGGGTATTTATTTGGATACAATCCTATTGCAGGTTTGACCAAATACTTTTGTAAATGTAGTATATGTGTAATTACCACAGAGAATAGTGAGAATGAACAGAAACTCTGTTTACTAGATCACTTAGGAAGACAGTTTAGGGGCAGATGTTAAACTTAGGCGAAACCTAGTTAAAACACACAACCATACAATAAAAATTACATTTTAAAACTGAAACACTAACATTCAAAGCAGATCTTTAACAAAGATTCCGAAACATTCAAACAGAGAAAAAGTAGATTCGGTTATCAGCATGTTCTCAAAATTTTGTGGGATCCATGTGACATCAGTCCCACAAAACTATCCTGATAGGGGATGAACACAAATCTATTCTTCTCACTGAATAATAGATTAGTTTAGAGATCCTTTATAAAAGCCAACAGCCAACAAGCTTCCTATATAAAACATCTGCCCTTAGATTTCTGTTATAATTGAGTGCTGCATTTCCTTTTTTTTCTCAGCACAGGAAATTGTCTCAAAATCCTTGTCTGTAGTAACAACACATACCATACAGCAGCAATGGATAGAGGCCAGTCAAAGAAACAAGAGTACTTCTTTAAGATAATGTGATAAACACCATATATTTTTTTCATATATTGCGGATGCTGTGTCAGTTTGAATTTCTTTTTAAGCAAACAGGATCACTCTGTGTGCCACATTATTTTTGACGTGAGAATGTGGCGAAGCAATTTTGGAATCCCGCGGGGAACTCTGGGCCGCTTCCTTTGTGGAATGACAGATGCTAGAGCATGGTGGGTGTGTCCACAATCTTGATCACATGACACAGAACAACTCTATGACTGACAAGCAGGAAACACCCTGAGCGTCATATGGTGCAGCAGGATCAGATCAATTATTAATTTCCTCAAGTCAAACTGAGACTTTTGGTTGTGCAGAATAACAGAACACAGTTATGAGAATAAAATCTATCATTATTTCTCCATATAATCCCCTGCTACACTAATGCACATATCCCAGCGTTTTACTAGTGCTTGGATAGATCAAAATAGACAGATTTCTCAGTATACTGGAGCCATGATGGAACTGCCTGCTTCTTGTCTAAAACGCTGGCCTCCCAGGAGCTCCCGAACATGTCAAAATGGTCTTCTTTGAAATGGCTGCACTATTAAAATGTTTTACTGTGGCTAAGAATCTCATAACATATACTATAATTCTTTATACAATTGCTGCACTATTAAAGGGATTAAACACTTCCGGTTGTGACGCAGCACAAAGTGTACTGTGCTGATCGTATCTTACCATTAGAGAGTGATGGTTAGTGATGACACCAATGACATATCATGAATGCGTTTTTTTTTATAGCAGTATGACTGATGGCGAAAACATGAATGAGGTCTTGATTTTTAATAGATTGTTTACTCACCAAAGTTATAAAGATGTGAGCATGGAAAAGATTAACACGAGGAGTTTACTGCTTTGTGCGCAAAGTATTTAAAAAATAAATAAAAGGCTCTTATCTTGCCACCATTTCTTTACAGAGAAAGTAAAGTGTAAAGGAGTACCCTAGAACCAGAAGAAAGAGTCAGTAATAAAGCCAGTTATAGATGGAGGCATGACAGAAAACTGATCATTTGTTAATAATAACATAATATACAGTACTTAAGGATGTTCTCCATCTAGAAATGACTGTCAGATTCAGCACACATACAAATGTGTTATCAGTTATTATTCTATGCAAACAGCAAACTAACACACTTCTCTTCTAGGGGATTCAGTGATTCAGTATAACAAAGTTAGCCAGATTACCTTCCAAATTAACCAACTTTGTGAAATCAATTCTTCAGTTAATTTTTCACACATTTAAAAAAGGTTAAAGTTTAAAGAGGAAAGGTTATCCAGCTAATCCTGTATTTTTTTTCTGAACCCCCATGAAGGTTATAACGACTGTCCATTTCTGCCAACACCAAATCCCAAGAACACCATGCTAGAAGAAGAAGAAACTAGGGGAACTAGTAATGCTCTAAAGTGCCAAATCCCACACGGCCAGAAATACACGATCACCTTGTCATGTTCTTCAGATTAGTAAGGTGTGCACTGTTGGTGAAAAAAAGGAACGCATGAATAAAAGAAAATGCCTTGGAAACTTGGTGTGAAAGCAGGAAGGAAAAAAAAAATAATAAGGGTAAATATATTAAAACCTAAGAAAGTCACAGAAATAATACAGTTGTGAAAATAGCTGCAAAGTTCCTCACTGAGATCCCAGGAAGAGCTGAGATGAAAAGGGAACATACAGTTTTAATAAATAATGAACTTTAATAAATTATGAACCCATTTTCCATTTTCCATAATGAGAACCAGCAGTCTCCTCAAATTCAAGACTGTAAGTATTATTTAACTCAATACCTATTAAACCTAATTTATGACTACAGAAAATATGAATTTATGATTGGCTGGGATTTGCTTTAAATATAATCATCTTGATACAAACTATATCTTTAAGCATGACATTAATTCTTTCATAAATAAAGAAATGCAAGAAATGCAGTAGATGAAACTAGAAGAGAAGAAGAAACATCATTCTAGATAAAACACTAACAACGTATGTATTAGGGGACTAAAATATAAATATAGGCAAATACATATAAGCAATACATACTGTACATATACGCAGTGGTGTAAGAAAATAATCTGTTGCAACAATACCAAAAATATCATATAATATCATATGAACCCTGGACAAATCTCTATAATACTGCAAAAACGTCAAATTATTTCAGGCAAGGAAAATCATTAAGATCACCAAAATGACTGGAATTGGGTTAAGCACTGTCCAGCACGTTATTAAAAGTAAGGTTTAATAATAATTAATTTCAGCATAATAAAAAAAATAGTGAAATAAAAAAAAGAAATGTATTAAAAAAAAACGAGGAATCATCAATCACTTAAATGCTTGGTAAAGCTGCATCATAAGTAGCCTACGGCAGAAATGACAGCAATTTTTAATAGTGAAAAGTAATTAATTCCCACACACACTGTTACGAGAAATCACAGGACTGGGACTAAACAGTAAATCCATGTGTGGGGGAGACTAATCAAGAAAAATGGCTTTAATTAGATTTTAAAAAGGATTATGTTAACTGATGAGTTTAGACTGACTATATTTAAGAGCAATGGTGCATCAGGGCAAGAAGGGAAGCACATGGACCCATCATGAATAGTGCTCACTCTGGAGGCAGAGTTATGATCTGGGGTTGCTTCATTTGGTCAGGTCTACGCTCAGCAACATTATGTGGCAATAAAAAGTAGTCAGCTGATGGCCTGCATGACCTGAGTGAGGTTATGCCAGTAATGAATCTTCCCTGATGTCACAGGGCATAAAATTGTACAAGAGTGATTTTGGGAGGATGAGGAATCATGTTCACACATGAACTGACCACCACATCCTGTGCCGTAATCAAAGCCCAGAGTGAGTGAACAGAATATTAGAGTGCATGACTTTTTGGCCAGGCAGTGTACTGTATATTGCGCAACTTTCAACAGATCCACGGTGTTGCATAATGGGAATTCCACTTCCAAGATGTATTTTTACAATTAGGCATCAAGAGTAAAATTGAAAACTTAATTAAAAACTGATTTAATTTTTGAAATCAATGTAAAGTTATTATCATCACCCTTAATTACCCAACTATCGAACTACTTCAACACTGGCTCCACATCAATAGCATGTGTTTAGCGGTGTAAATATACAATATTAGTCTTGAAATATCAGTAGTGATGTTATAGTGATAGTGAATATGAGCACCTACCTGCCCTTGTTCTCCTTCCCCTTGACCTTACTGTCCAGCGCTTTGCCTCCCTGTGGGTCCCACTCCACACTGCTCTCCTCCACCTTCAGGTTCAGGTGTGAGGACGTTGAGTCAAAGTTGAAGTTGAACGCTGCATAAAAGAACAGTGATTAATACTGTACTGATATGACTGAAAGCAATATGAATGCAATACTGGTTGATTTTAATATGTTTTAGCTCCTTCATTGTGGCTGACAGGCACAGACGCCATGCCTCCTTCTTATCTAAAGCTTATTTTTACTTAACAGATGTTAGCCTGATTGTTTAAAATGTATATTACAGCATATATGGTGTCTTTACCTCTTGTTTCCAATGTGACAGGATCAGAATAATCTCCAGCTGCTGCTTTGTTACACGCCCGAACTCTGAAGTTCATGAATTTGGAATCAAACTTTAAACCTGAAAATAAGAGTGTGGCAATTTTATCGCCTCCTTAGTATAAAAGTAGCAAAAGTATAATAGCAAAATTAATGCAAAGAGAGCACCCTTGCAATTAATATTTTTAACAATACTAGTATCTTATTATAATCTTGTATAATACAGTATACTGTATAGTATAATATGAAATACTATTACTATTATGTACTATAATATTACTCTAGTCTACAGTACATTGAGTGGAAATTTTAAATGATTCTCTGTAATGTTTATTCGATACAATCATATCTGCAAAGGGTGCGAACAGTTCTGATCGACACAGTGTGTGTATGTAGTGTGCTCTGTGTCTGCACCTGTCAGGGTGTACTCTGTGCTTTTAATGTTGTCCACAATCTCCCACTGGTGCTCGTCCTTGACCCGAGCCAGACCCTCATGGTTGGTTTTTCTATACTCGAGGATGTAGTGGTCAATCTTGCTGTCCTCCACCGGCATCCTCCAGATGATGGTCACTGCATTGTCCATCACCATACAGTCCTGGACATCAATTTCTGGAGCTCTGGGAACTGGGAACAAAAGTGAAATTGTCATGTTAGATACACACTGTGATATATTATAACTAACAATATTTAGCTATTATATGTACAGAATTTATTTTACACACAACCTATTCCATAAAGAGATCCACTCTGGAGTTTTATGATGTCTGGCAACTATTTATGGGCCACTTTGAAAATATAGATGCAGATAAATTGGATCTGCAATGAAAGACTTATTTCTTAGTTTCTTTCTTTCTTTCTTTTATTTTTTTTACTATTCTTTTGTTTGATGGGTAATTTATTTATTTATATTTTTTCTCTTATTTATTTTTCTGCCTACTGGCTGTGGGGGGTGGGGAGAGGGGAATGGGTATAAAAAAATAGTGTACCACGTATGTATGTATATGTACAGTATATACATATGTATATGTAACTTGCTTATATTTGCTATAAAAAAAACTTTGATCAAAAAAAGCCTGTGATGTAGTTGTTAAACTACATAAAATGCAACATTACTGATTTATTTTTAGTTTATTACCTGACATATTTATCATGATACATATTCAGAATCAATAAAAGTCTCATCAGATTACATTTTTGTAATATCACACCCACATGCACCTTGACAACACTTTTTAATCACAGTATACTTAGCTAAAATACTTGTACGCAAAGTAGAACATACTTTTAATCAAAGATTATTGGTATTTTTATTGCATTGAATGAGTATTTTTCCATTTAAATGTAGCGCTCATTATCAATTAGAACTCTGCACACAGCCTGTCCCTTTGTTTCATAATACATGTGCATCTATCCGATGTTAATGTTACTTTATCGCTGTTAAGAATATTATACAAGATGTTATTTAAGACAGTGAGCATTTCCTGTTCAGTCTTTCATTATTCGGGGGCGAAGAGGGCAAATCCTTTTCTGTGACAGATGCCTGATTTACATGACAGTAACCACTGCAGATGGGGGCAGGTGGCTTGCATGTCATTGACTCTGTGAATTAAGAGCCAGCTATTGAACACATGTGAATTCACAACTGGGCCCACAAACAAGCTCTGCAGCAGACAGACTGAATTTTTTAAAATGATCTAAATTTATAACATACAATTATATCTATAGTATTAAAAAAAAAAAAAAACAATTATCCATATAAAACTATCTTGCCTATATAAAGTCAGGGGAGAGTCCCACATCGGTTTGTTCGTCTTAAGGACTAAAATATGGAGTATAGAATCTAAATATTTAGTGATTATATGCATTCAAGCTTAAACCGAGGATCAGCAAAAATAGCTTGCTATGGTAATAGTATTTTTTTATTTTTTCATTCATTTTTTTCAGTTTGTTTCATTCCAATTCTACATGCTTGGCCATGTTTAGTCTGCTTGAGATGTAAAGTAGTCTGCATGGGTGTCAATTACTGTAGCAGAAATATATATATATATATATATATATATATATATATATATATATTACAGGCACAGAAGCTTTTTGTTATTTCAATATATTAAATTCTGATTTTCAGGATTCATATTAACACATAATTGTCGATTCTTTTGTGATTGAGTGTGTCATATCCCTGGCTGACTAAACCCTGGAGAGAATCCCTTGCTCCAGATTGTCATGTTAATAGATAAAGAATGTGTAAAAGTGGTCTCCCAGGATTTCTGGACACAGCTGCTCCTGTCTATGTCTACAGGACCACTTGGTTTACTTAGTCGAGCTATTGATTAGCTGCAGTGTATCCTCTATCCACTTCTCCCGGGGTATCTGAAACTAATCACAAGTTACTGGGTCAAGCAGTAATCATTACAAGCCAACTGATCAACAAAAAACAAATCTGCTTAAAGATATCAAGCAAGGAGGAAAATAGGAAGGGTCCTTACTGCCCTAAAAATCATGCCTTCGTGAATAATGGAAGATATGTGAGCTCAGCTTTGGTATATGTGAGCCACCTTGAGCTGCAATTCAAGTCCTAGAAGACTTGTGCGGCCGTTTCACATTTCACATGTGTACAAAAAAAAGGCTAAGATCAAGCCAGATCACAGGGTCTAAAAGTAACTCAGGATAATAAAATTAAGGCCTGGACTGGGCTTCTGACTTGAGAGATTCTTAAAGACAGCAAGATCATAAATGCTTCAGTGATTACCAGGACAGGCAAGACAATGAGGCAAAATCACTGAGAAGAGAAATTCATGGTGGTATGGTCAATGCTATATCAGCATACTATGAGGGGTGTCCAAGTCAACCTGGGATGTTAAACTGATTAACATATACAGAAGACGTCAAGCATAGTTTTGCTCCACAGTAAATCATTTGAATGGTGCAAACATTTAAGGATCGAGCTCAGCGAGTGTGGCTCTGCAGTCGCTCCTGTGAGCATTCAGCCAATGGAACATTTTCAGGAAAAAAAAACAGACCTCGCGACAGGAGGCCATTTTCATATGTATGGCCCAGTAGAGGAGTTCCTGGGAAGCCAGTGTTTCAGACGTGAAGCAGGCAGTTTGATCACAGCCCTGTGTACTGAGAAAAGTTTCTACCTTGATGGTATCCAAGCACTAGTTAAAAGTTGGGATAAATGCATTACTGGGGGATTATATAGAGAAATAAAGGTGATTTTTACTGTCATGAATTGAACACCCCTCATATTTAGTACAGTAGTATGCCGATGAAATTAGGGGCAGTTTTTCGCCTGAACACTAACTTCACACTAAGGTTCATTGTCATTCTTCATCTAGACAGACATGTCTAAGGAGTTTCAGTACTGCACGTATACAAGAGCATTAGATTACCACTGCTAGGAAAAGTGGCTTGGACACTAATGCCAAAGCTACTGCATGCTGTCACAGCAACACATGGAGCTTAAATAAATCTTCCTAATGTATATGAATAGAAATGGCTCACATTGTCTGTTATCATATATTTATAACCGGTTTTATTGTGTTTTAAGTTTGAATAAATAAAATAGTGTTCCATAATATGGTTTAGTCTAGGTTACAGGAGACAGTGGTGAGTTTAGTTTTATTTTTAGATGTGTGTGCTGTGCCAGGCTTTGGGGCATCTCTGAAGCTGAGAGTCTCTGAGTCTCATGGGTGCTTACTCAGATACACTCCTGATGAAGATGAGAGTCATCATCTTCCTCTCTCTCTCTCTCTCTCTCTCTCTCGTATCTCACACACACCTTACAGTGCAAAACAACAAAGCAATGGGTTTGCTTATATTTTTGTCTATGACCCAAGAGTCAGTTTATACAAATGCCATTACTAAGCTAAGTGTGTTCTAATCTATTTACACAGCCTACGCCATGATAAACTAACAGACATAAGCTTGTTAACAACAAAGTAAATCATATACCAAACATATATTCACCGATCAAAAGAATTGGATACTTATTTTTAGCTGAAATTGTAATTTAACCCCAAAAACACCATATAAAGAAAATATCCTGTTCAGCATCTTCCTACTGCACCAATGCATTTCTGACAGCTTTGTACAGTACATGAATAACCCGAGGAGAAATTCTGTGGCCTGTGCACAAACCCGCAGCTAATGTGGTCACAACGTGCCGTGTGCAATGTGACTTTCAATGTACATTCAGCTATTTTGCAATGCACACAAATCAGCCACATAATATTGCTACAAAGAGAATAAAAAATGTTTTAATTTTGCTGATGAAGCTCTAGGGATTTCATCATCATGTAATAACTTGCTACTTTGTGGAGATGTGTTGTGCTTTTTAGCCAGCGTTGTCCCTAGTGGACTATGCAACAGCCCATCATTACGTCAAATGTCCCAAGTGTAAGGTGATACATGGAGGTGGCAGCAGAAGAACGAGAGCAGGACAGCTCAGATATCACTCCCAACAAACAGCTATTAAACCAAACTCCAGCTAATAAACCAAACTCCATCAATGACATGACTCACCACTCCAGCCTTCCAACATTTTTAAAGAGCTTTTATGTCATGCTAAAAAATTATTTCACAGAAAATCATGCGGACTATAATCACAAACAACTAATTAGCATAGCAAACTATGCTAACATGCTAGCAGGCTCTCACTCACTTGTGACAGATATAAATTTATCAAAGTTCAAAATTTTTTAAAGAATGATTATCCTGAATTTCAGTTCTTAGTTCCTAACTAGTTTTCTAACACAACTAGCCAGTTAAATTAGCTAATATTATAACTTTCTTTAGGAATATGTTTTCTACTTATATAGCTAGCAACTTCCTAGCTAGATATAATTTTTTAGCTTTTGTCAGAATGTGGACTGGTTTTCTAGCTAACAATGTCTCAATAATGTTCCCTATTTCTTCAGCACAGGCTAATTAAAGCAACTGATGCTCCAGCTTTCTTCAAAATAGGCATTTTACTAGTAAAGTTACCTAGCTAGCAATACAGTAACATTCTCATTTTCTTTATGAGGAATTGGCTAATGTTATAGTTTGCTTCAGAAAAACTCTAGGCTTTGGCTACTTACAGTAGATTAACATTTATGTTATAACTTTCTTTAAGATGTTGGGTAGTTAGGTTATGTAGCTAACATTATTGTAAAAGTAACAGTCTATTTCTTCTAAGGTGGACTAGCTAGTTTAGTTTAGCTTAGGTTAGCTAATGTTCTAGGTTTTGTCAGGAATAGGCTATGGCTAGTAAAATTAACTTGTTAACAATAACAATCCAGTTGCTGTACCTTCAGGAGGAAGTCCTGGATAGTTAAACTACTTATGCTTTAGCTTAGTTCAAAAATAAGTTAATTAGTAAGCTTTTCTTCAGTAATAGTCTCTGGCTACCAGTACCTAGAATACCAGTGCATTTACTAGCTTTCTTTAGGATGTGGGCTAGTTACTGTAGGCTATCAGACTTACAATGCTGTACAAGTAATGGTCCTTCTTCCTTCAGAAGTAAGTTCTGGCTAGCAAATTTAGCTAAAGCACTATATTCCTTAGTTGTAGGCTACAGCTAGTAAATTTAATTAGCTACTGATGAGCCTTTCTTCAGGAATTGTCTTTGGCATTGAGCATTAGGTTAAGCTCCCCGTACGATGTTAGTTAGATTATCTTGCTAACAATTACAGTAAAAGTCCCTCTTCCTTCAGAAATAAGCTCTGGCTCATAAATTTAGCTAATGCTCTAGCTTTCTTTAGGAATAGGCTATGGCTAGAGAATTTAATTAGATAGTGATAAGCCATTTCATTCAGGAATATGCTCTGACTAGTTAGGCTATCATGGCAGCAATAAGGTTTTAACTTTTTTCAGAAGGTAGGCTAGGAATAATGTTTCAGCTCTCGTCAGGAATGATGCAATGGAGAGCTAACGTAGTTAATAAAAATTCTACCAAATTATTGCGGTCTTGTTGGGGGAACTGTAAGTAGTCAAAGCAAACAGGCAACACATATTTAATCCTTTCGACTCTCCATGTCCTTGTACATTTTTCCAAAAACAAACAAACACATTCCATGCATTCTTGGTATCGAGTAAAGTTTACGTCATTTTAGTAAAATGATTAAACCTCTGCATAATGACGACTGGAGTGAGTATGGATTTGTTAACTCACCAGGAAGAAAGCGAAGGCCTTGCAGAAGTTGGCGCTCCTGTGAAAAGTCCACCATTAGGTGGGTCATGTTGTCTGAGGCCTTGGGCTTCATGGTGAGGCGGAAAGCGGGAGCCATCGTCACCCTGAGCCAGAATACAAGTTTAAATATTGATGAATTCATTGACACAGTACACACTGTTAGTAGCTCTATATCAATCACTATTAATGCCACAAAAAAATATAAATTCCCAACAAAGCCTTTATGTGATTATTAATACCACACCAACGGTTTGGTTAAGAAACAAATTTACACAGCTCCCCGACTTATGTATTACTTGCTAATAATACAGAAAATGTACCAGACAGACACCGAATATGGCTTAGATAATCAACCACACTTGATATATAAAGAAAATTGTTTCATAAAAGTTTCTTTAACATGAGATTCACTATTGCTTTATAAAAAAAAAGTAATATGGTTTGTGTTTGATATATTGTACTGTATATTTTGAGCAATTTTAAATATTGTAATGTACAGCAAAATATGAACAACCACATAAAGGCTTGTCATAAATAAACATGAACCACCCACAGGCTGACACACATTCGGACACACCCTGGGTCAAACGTCATGTGTCTCTCTCTCTCTCTCTCTCTCTCTCACACACACACACACACACACACACACACACACACACACACACACACACACACACACACACACACACACACACACACACAAGAGCGTGCACAAGCATCAGGGTTTATCATACAAAATTTCAAGCATATTTATTAGGCATGTTTTGGGTTTAGAACAGATCAGACCTGTGTGTGTATAATGCAGTGGTGGTAGAACACACAGATACACACGTGCACACAATAGCTGTGCTTGTAGACAAGTCAAGAGAGTACTGTACCTATCTTTGATCTGTTTGGCAGCCTTGAAGTGGGAAAAGACAACAAGAGACAAGAAAGAGAGGGAGACGGGGAGTGAGAGGAGAGAAAAACAAGGGCAGTTAGTGGAGGCATGCAGGGTGAACAGTGAGTATGCAATATTGGTCAGCACTGGACTCTCTCTCTCTCTCTCTCTCTCTCTCTCTCACTCACACACACACAAAGGTTATTTTAAAACAGGAAACCCTAAAGTAATAATTGTACTGCATCAGTAACATGCGATCAATAAGCAATGTCCAAACATGCATTTTACTCCTTTAAATACACTTATACAGAACTGTATATTTATACAGACATGCAGGTTTAATAAATCAGCAGGTTA
This sequence comes from Clarias macrocephalus, assembly GCA_011419295.1. NCBI lineage: Eukaryota > Metazoa > Chordata > Actinopteri > Siluriformes > Clariidae > Clarias > Clarias macrocephalus. Next base: position 86,451 of record JAAGKR010000829.1, read on the forward strand.
AATCAGTGACCATTAATTATTAAGAACAATTAACCATGGCTTTAAAAAGGTAGCTGTTAGTTTCTCTGATAGTGACACAGCGATTAGAGCTATACCAATTTAATATGAAGGGAAAAATCCACCATGAATCATGTTTCTCATAATTAAATTCGGACTCAACTTTTGGTCTTTATGTTTAAACTTCTTTAATCAACATGTTGATCTAATGTTACTTTGGTTAACGCTTTGCTACATTACCCACTATGCCATGCAGATGGAGATTAAGTGGAATTTAGGCTTTGATTTGTCTCAGCAATGCAGCAGTGCTTTACTCCTTTTCTGTGTCCAGCTCTCTCACTTCCACACCTTACTCTGCTCAAACAGATCTGTCATGCTAATATCGCCTCCACTGCATCACGCTTGTCACCTTGTAGCTTGCTAACCAGCCGAACTGAGTTTCTGCTATAACTGCACCTTTTTGAGCCAACGTCTCCAATACTTCCAATAAAATGTCGCCTTAAATCTAGTCGTTCGTTTCGATATGTCATTACTTAACATAAGTCATCATTACTTCCTACAAAGTGCAAATTTGGGAATTTGGTTATACTTTGATTATAGAAACAACCATAAAAACATGTGATCATATATTTCTGTGCTTTTTTTCCAATGTGCTGTCATTTTTATATTGTCGGTTAAAATAAACTAAAATTCAGTACACATTGCCTAGGTTATGCTGAAAAAAAAGGATATGTCACTCTATATAACACGATTCTGATGCCTATATATATTTATTTAAATATAGTAATGCAAAAAAAAAAGTATTTTTTCAAAAAGTATCTTCAGTATGCGTTCTTGTCCCTGATTATATTCGGCTCTTTATCAGGACACAAGTATAAACATTAAAAGATTGGTGAGTGACAGGTTTGTGATACAGACCTTGGTGAATTCTTCCTCATCTTTGATGTCTAGTGCGTGTTGAGCGAACTCCAGCAACTCTTCTGAACTCTCTAATGCATTCGTGCTCTGAGTTAGCTGGTTCTGAGGGAAAGAGACATAGAAAATATGGACAACACTGTTGTAAGAACACATTCGATATTCATCCATTATGTATACTGCTAATCCTATGCAGAGATACTGGATGGAGCCCATCACAAAGCTGTGTATCACAAACACACACTGACACACTATGGGCACTTTGGGCAGCAATCAAGCTCTTTGGACCCGCCAAGCCAACCAAACTTACCAGCAAAATGCTCACAAATACAGAGTAAGGAGAAATATGACTCAGCTAATTCTCTTTTTAGCCCAAATGTAAACATTACTTTCTTAATTCCACAGATTTAAGATTTGGAACAGATTTCTGGCTGATTTATTTCTGGTTAAATTGTGTAAAGCAGATCAAAAAATGTAAAATATGTTTATCTTTGTACTAATTAGCCAAGTCAGCTTTGTAAAAAATAAAAAAGTAGCAAATCACCAACCAATTTATCCTAGCTAAACAGTTTCTTTAACTTTTTACATCACAATCATTTCATTAGGATTTACATTTTAAAAATGATGAACAGTCGTCAAGAGAGCTGACTAACATATTATTATGTAGCTATTGTAGCTACCCGGTAAACAAACTTTTTGGCAAAAAGAATTAGCAAAAAGAACTAGCATCATTAGCCTTGGAGCTTCAATGCAAAACTAATAAAACAAACAGTTTTGGCACACCGCTTTAATTTGGAATAAGAGACTAATTGAATCTTAGCGGACTGTAAACACTGTTAAACTTGTACTATGCATGTTATGAGTGTTCGTAATTTTGGGCAACGTTTTTGCCGATAATCTTAAAATCTTTTAAGCGAATGAGTTATTATGCTTCTTAAAGATTTAATGAATGTGTGCACAGAGTAAAAGGGTCTGAAGGCTTGCTGCTAAATCATTCTGATTCCCATCACATTCCTAATCAGACTTTCAGTTTGTCCTTCCCCAGGGACACTCTTACATTCCTTTGTTCTCTCGTTCTTTCATTGTTCTGCGGTTGCCATCTAGCGCAGAAAGTTTCGGAATTTAAAAAATATTAATGGTCATGTATAGTATATGTCATGTGCTTAGCCCCCCCCCCCCCCCGCCCTTTCTGAAAAAAAAAAAAAAAACCATGACATTTTGTTTTTAATTCAGCAATGAAAAAAGTAAAGACATGCAACATGCAAGCTAACAAGGATTAACTTGCCCTTAAGATTCCTTCAGGGTCCAACACTTTTGTTCTAAAAAAAGAACTTTTTTGTTTGCCCCAGAGTATACGTTGTTAACGGCTGAAAAGCTTTCATGGTTTTTGTTTTGTTCTGTCTTTCCTGCAGTCCCTCTCCTTTCTCCTTTTCCTCCCACCCTTCTCTGGTTCTCACTGGCACAAGAAAACAAGGGCTACGGTTGACACTGAGGCTGCCAGACACCAGGACTTTGTATTTGAATATGACTCTCTGAAGATGATTCTTTCCAAATCACTTACAGACTGTAGTTCTTAGTTATCACCAGCCCTGTTCCTAAAGATCTGCTTTACTTAATAATTTGGATTTCACAAGAGTTGAAGCTTACTTTCTTTAAAACATTTAAATAGAGTTTAGGTAATAGTTAGCTACTGTATATAATCTGTCTATTATGGGTACATCATATTTAGGATGAAATCGATTAATCTGTGTAGTGTGTAGATTCTTTGACTTTTTATTTTTTGTCATTTACAAATTAGAATAATTTCAAACGTAACTGCACACACACACACACACAGATTTTTAGTTCCTGTTGAACTCTTTCTGGATACCGAACATGTACACGAATCCTGTTGCACTGTGAGACACCTATTAGACAACTATTAACAGTTTAATGCCACAATGCAAGGCATGTTGTGTGTAGGGCTGACTGGGCTGGGTTCTAATAGCTAATCTCTTATCCCCCCTGATTTCAGTCATCTGTATTGTCTCTGCTCAGTGAGCTCAGAGAAATGCCGTGGCAGCATGATGACATCACCCAGACTAGGCTGAAGGGAACCAAACAAACTTCAAGCACACATGCATTCACAAGATAAATTTCCTAGAAAGTCTTTATTTGTTTCTAAACCCACTAATGAAGATGCCTTACCTGCAGTTCGTGTGATTTCCTGGCCTGTTCTTGCTTTATAGTGTTGGTCATACTCTCCTTAGTCTCTTCCAGGATAGAGAACAGTGTGTCGAACTCCTCCTCTAAGTCAGACACCACCTGGTTGGAGTTGACCTGATCACATGGGAACATACAGTAAATATTTAATTCAAACATGTTAATGTCAGATGATGCTATCGAGGAGAAGAAAAAAAACCGGAGAGGCTAGTTTTAAAGTTGTTTACATTAGATTTTATTACTGAGCCTTACCTGAACCCCGGCCAACAGGTGGCTCAGCGTCTCGATGAAATTGTGGAGTTCATCGTTTTTATTTGCTAATGTCGTGATTATCCTTTGTAGGGCCTCCTGGATGGAAAAAAACGCAAAAGAAATGTCTTAACACTTAATAAATAACCCAATAAATTCTGAACTGCAAAAAACATATACGTATATATACTGTAGTGTCGACTCACTGGTGACATTTTGACATATGTTACCATAAAAAGATGTAGTAAATACAGGATTAATAGTAAAAATGGCAAACACAGCAAACAATTTGTTCTGTCTGATCTACCATCATCCTCAAGTGCTTAAAAACACTATGTGGTCAAAAGTATGTACATTCCTGACCATCACACTCATATAAGTTGCTCTTCAACTTCCTACAACACTGAAAGCACACAATGCTCTATAAAGTTTTTGTTTGCTGTATTAAATCACAATTTATCTTCACCGGAACTAAGAATGCCAAACCTGTTTCAGAATTACAATGCCCTGTGCACAACGTGAAATTAATGAAGGCATGGTTTGAAAAAGCTGGAGTGGAAGACCATGTGCATCGTGCACAGAACCCTGATCTCAACTCTGCTGAACGCCATGTGGTGTGCCTGACTTCACTAATACACTAGAGGCTGAACAGGCCTATAGTCATCTGTCTATTTTCAAGGATCAGGCATTCCACTTGCGAAATGTTCACTCAGAGCCTTAAAGGCAATGTGAAATTAAAACTGATCTAGTTAGCTCACGTACCTTAATCAAAATGAACACACTTGAATTCATCTGCACTAATTTGATGTGGTGTGCGCAACCTTTAGCCTTGGCATCTGAGTCACTACCTCTGTTCTGGCAGAGCATACACGTTCTGACACATATGTTGGCACTCCTGGGATCACTTCATATGCATCTCGACCACCTCGAATTCCTGTACTGGAACATTTTCTTTTTATAAGAAAACCTCATTTGAGCAAGTGAGTTTTATAATTTTCCTAATAAACTATGAGCCAGATTACCTGTAGGCTATTAGGCAACATGTAAACACAGTCTTTCTAGAGTACCATCCCAGTGCATATAATATTCCAACGCACATCCTGTAGCCTTAAATACTCAGGGGGGTTTAAGTTAACAGGAATAGCATTTAAATTGTACCCACGTGTGTGAAGCTCCATATATCACTGAAGGTCAGCAGCTACAGAGTTCCCTTTAAGCATTCTGTACATTGACAGCTTACTAAATTTACCTGATTTATAGCACAATCCTCATACAGTTGATACCCCAGTGTCATTCAAACATACACTACAATAACTCTCAAATACGTTTAAATATAATTATAATTATTGTTTCATATTGACCATGTGAGTGAAACACATTCACAATAATCTTGCAAGGCTTGGTGTGTTCCTGTTGACTTATTTAATTATTTATTTTTTGGGGGGTACCTCAGAGTTCTCCCAGAATACACAAGATGCCTTGGGTAACATAATACACATTATGTATGTTAGATAGACCAGGAGACTGGATAACAAGGTACTTTCACTAAGTGAAAAGGAAACAAAGAGAGAGAGAGAGAGAGAGAGAGAGAGAGAGAGAGAGAGAGAGACTATGCTAGGCTGATTTTAGGATTAGTCTACTTGGCTATCTTTAGACGAGACGCAACAGGACACTACAGCTCTGTAAGAAAGTAGCAAAACAAATAAGTCATATAAGCAAATAGATTACGGCAAAAAAAACCTTGCACACAATAAACATGGATTGGAGGAATGTTTCCATTAAGTAGTACTAATTTAACGCTTTGATATTATCTACTTACGGTTTATTTCCTTTGGGATCACTGTAGCAAAATTGCAACCTTGGAAAATCCCATATAATATAATCTACATAAAAAAGTACTAACATGATGTCTTGATGGAGACTACAGAGGACTTCTACTGTATAAGTCACTCTATATGTAAGAGTATATAAGGTTGAATATTATAATAATAAATCTAAAATGAATCAGTGCTACCATTACTTCCAACTGTGAAATAAGTAATACAGGAACAATAATATGGAACACCCATGTCCTAAGGACTGAATTAAAGATGGCCCTCTCTTGACCCTTTCCTGACCTCATCTTAGTCATATTAAAAATGCTTATATAGAGCCAAACCTTATTATCTCACTGTTGACTATGCACATTAAATAGGAGACAACGTATGAGGTCAGATAGGACAGGAATGGCACTCTACCATATAGTCCTTCTCTCGAAATATTTTTGTAACAGCTCCGGATATTTAGACATTCAACATATTTATGACCAGTGAACCAACATCAGGTGACCTGGGCCATCTTTTAGACACCTTTAAATTCACCATGGGCATGGCTTAATGGTGGCTTAGTGGTTAGCACTATCGCCTTGCACCTTCAGGGTTGGGGTTCGATTGCCACCTTAGGTCTGCGGGCATGAGCTGGCAACCCAACCCCTTGAGTAACTACATGTATGTTTTGGGCTACAGTATGTCAGCCCTATTTCAACAACTTTCACTGTTGACAGGGTTATTAGTGTGTCACTTCTTCAGGAGAAACGCTTACCCCCTTTACCTCCTGTCTTATTATTCGCTCTCCCCCACTTATTCTTCATACCTCTTATCCTGTACACAGTCTCAAGAGGCCTGGAGAATATCCTTTATAAACTTATTCCTGTGCGTCCTACTCTTTTAAGAGAAATTAAAATAGTTCCAGTGTAAAGTGTAGAAATATGACACAGCAGTTTCCTAAAATACGACAGAGGCTTAGTTTTACTATGTGTATCACAGGACACATTGGCATATGATATACTGTTACACTGCTGTAACCAAAGCAAAGGACACACATACACTGTTTACACACACACACACACACACACACACACACACACACACACACACACACACACACACACACTTCCTATGTCCCTAGATTTACATTCACGTAGCATTCGAATTCTTCAATGTGGGTCAATACAGAAAACAGGAAACGCTAAGTTCTCATTTTCCTCAGCCATGTAAATCAAATCACCAAAACTGATAGATCTAATTCAGACAGTTATTGAAGACACATGCTTTCCAAGAAATACTTCTATATAGCTAACATGTTATTAAAATGTATTTTAGCCAAAATCTTTTCATGTTTTAATGATCCTTATGTTAATCCACAGTATATAAAAGTGAATAAAACTTTGCAGTTTGGCTGAATGCTGTAATGCTACAGAGGCGGTCATTTTGGCTAATCAGAATATTAAAGTTAGGAGGATGATAACTGTATTCCACTTTGAGCTCAAATTTGAAAATAACTTGCAGTTTATCTAAAGTTTTGACTTTTCTCTTTTTTTTTAGATACTAAAAAATTAGCTAATTAAAATGCTCTTTATGAAAGAGTGCTCTATAAATACAAATTCTTCTTCGCATTATCCTTCTCCTTTATTGCTAACACCATATAACATTAACATATTAACATTGCTTATCAATTATATAATGAGTAAACTAGTGACATGATGATAGCCAGTCGAGGCTTGTCTATACCTGTGGGGACCAAAGGCCAACCTGTCCGGTCTGATCCTACAGAAAAGCCCATGCGGAACAAAAATCTCTGAAAAAAGTCTATGCTGGCCATGACAGAAAGACACCAGTGCACCAATCTGATCAAACACCAATGGGATGTGCCGAACAAACAAAAGTCCGATCCACAGAGGCAACCCACATGCTCCAAAGGATCTACTGGAAACATCCTTGTGCCAAACACTACATTTGAGGTCTTGTGGAGTCATGTCCCAACAGCCCCAGTAGCACAATGAGAACCTACACAATAATGGGCATAATGTTTTATGTTGTAATATTATAACTGATCTGTGTATACATTTCTAGAACATTTCACATATATTTAGACTTTTACTTTATTAAGGCATAAATGCATAAACAATGTTGATAATCCCAATGTTAAACTGAAGCACACATCCACTCTAACTTATATTTCAACTAACTGAATATATTTGGGGTAAGTAGAAAACTTCATAAATTCAATTTTCCTTAAAAGCCCATGACATCATGAGTGCAAATTAAATTTTTAGCACTCTCTGTGAAGCCAAAGCCATGTCAGTGGTTCAAACATGAAGGCTATTGATCCTGTCAAATCCCCAAACTAACATAGATCTTTCCATCTTTCCACTTTATACTGAGACTGGATTTACCTATTCATAGTTACATTTGGACATGACGTCTCAGTGTGCGTCATGTGTCTCATGCTGCTTGAGCGTTTCTTTGTTTTGCCCTTTGTCTTAGTTTTATCCTTGCCATTGGTTTGTTCCTTAAAGGTATGCACCTGTTCTGTGTTTAGGCCTTAATTAGTATGTCTATTAATACTCTACTGTTTCTGTATTTTGTACTTTTCTCATGTCTCAGCTATTTTTGCTTTCAAGGTTTAGTTTTGATCCTTGACCATTTCTCCATTTTTTTAATGAACATTCCCTATCTGATGTTGCCTGTCAGTAGTCTTAAACACCTTAGAGACAACAACTGCCATTTTAATTTGCTTAAATTGTTCATAATAAATATCACCCCATGTTCATGCACCTGTGTTGTTCCTGTCCGAGACATTACACTAATATAAAATTCTGTATGTTAATGAAACCTGACGCTGTTGATGCTTTATTACATAGAATGGCAGTGAAATCCAATTCCCCTACCTGCTGCTCTCTCCTCTACATAAGTGAATGGGTATAAAGCCTCAAGGAAAGGTAATGCACACCTATAAAGTTACACTTTAGTCCTCTCGCTGACTAAACACATGATCAAGTTACGTACCAAGTCATCTTCATCCCTACCCGCATAGTAATGTGTGTACCCTAAACAGCAAACACTGCACATGCAAATGATTATTTATATCATTATTATGTCCTTAAAGCATCATTATGTCATTAGCCTTATTTTTATATTAGTTTTAATGAGTCTATAAACTACAGTCACAAGACTGACAATCAAGTGTTCCAAGCAGAAAGTCAGCGTTTTCAAATAGATTTTCTCTGCACATTAATAAACATTTGCTAAGGCCACACTGTTGTTTTATCATGTTCTATGTACATCAATTGGCCATGACTTTAAAAACACGTGTCTAATATCTGGTACATCCTCCTTGTGCCGCCCAAAAAGCCGTACCTGGGGATAATACTGTACCTATGGATTGCACAAAAACTCTTAAAGTGTGCTGTGGTATCTAGCACCAAGACATTAAAAGCATATGATTTACATCCTGTATGTCATGTAGGCCTCTATGGACTGGACTTGTTTGTCCAGTATATCCTGAAGATGCTTCATTGAATTGAGATCTATGGAATTTGCAGGCTAAGTCAACACCTTAGTGTTCTTTGTCACGTTCATCAAACCATTCTCAACAGTGTGTTGGGGCGGATTGTTCTGCTGAAAGAGACTACAACCATTAAAAGGTGTTTAAGTAGGCGGTACATATCAAAGCAATGTCCATATTAATGCCAGGACACCAGATTTCCCAGCAGAACAATCTCCAGAGCATCACACTGTACCTTACAGCCAAGGGAAATTATATATATATATATATATATAATTTTTTTTTTTTTTGCATATCCTATTGCAGAGCACAAGTTCAGCTAAACTACAGCACCCCTGGAGAAGAAAGGACTAAGGGCCTTGCTCGGCTTGCTCAACTTGGCAGTGCTGTGGCTTGAACCCCTGACATATATGTAAGCCAGAGCCTTAACCATTTCAGCCACCACCACCCCTAACTTTGTTGCTTTATGGGGATGCCAGGTTATAAAAGCATCAGACCAGGCCACATTCTTCCAGTGCTCCAGGGTCCAGTTCTGATACTCACATGTACATGGTAGGAACTTTTAAAGATGTGGATAAGGTCAGCATGGGCACTCTGACCATTCTTTGGCTAGGCAGTCCCATATACAGCAAGCTGTGCTGCACTGTTTGTTCTGACATCTTTCTATCATGGCCAGAATTAACCTTTTGTGCTACACTACAGTAGATGTTCTGTGGGATCAGACCAGATGAGCAAGCCTTCAAGCCACACATGCCCATGACCCTGTCACTGGCTCAACGGTTGAACCACTTTTTAACCTTTAATGTACACTACATGAACAAAAGTATTTGGACAAACCTGCAATAAGATTGTATCCAAACACATACTTCAATATGGAGCTGGTCCCCCTTTTGCATCTACAACAGCTTCCGCTCTCCTTGGTAGGTTATTCACAAGATTTTGGAGTGTTTTTGTGGGAATTTGTATCCATTCATTCTTAGAGCATTTATGAGGTCAGGCACTAATTTTGAACGAGAAGGCCTGGCTCATAATCTCTGTTCCGGTTCATCCCAAAGGAGCTCGACTGGGTTGAGGTCAGGGCGATGTGCAGGCCAGTCAAGTTCTTCCACACTGAACTTATTAAACAACGTCTTTAGCGTCCTTGCTTTGTGCTCAGTCATGTTGGAATAGAAAAGGGCCTTCTCCAAACTGTTACCACAAACTTAGAAGCATGGCATTGTCTAAGATGTCTTAGTATATTGAAGCATTACAATTGCGCTTCACTGGGGATAAGGGCCCTGGCTGAAACACCTGAATTCAATAATTAATTCAATAATTAACAGATTTTGGCTTTTGTCCATATAGTGTAATTTCCCTTGAAGATCAGGGAACTATTAAGGCTCAGAACTATTGGCCTAGTCGAGTTAATCTTCTTAAAGAGTGATCACTTGTTAGTCAGGATGCAACTTCACAGTGATATACAGTATGTGCATCAGAACAATCCTAGTTAGTATTCCGTGTTGGTGAAACAGTCCCAGGGTGCACTAGGATGACATGCATGATGTACTATAACAATCATCCTGCTATAGTCATGTTAGAATATAATTAAAGCGAACGTCTGAGCAATAAAACATGCGACCTTGAACCATGGTTCCGGATATAATACAGTAGAAACGAAAGGTACACAGAAGAGAAGGAAGAAATGACACTCCCAAAGCAGAGTTACTGGATAAGATACTATGTAACGGTGCAGCGCCTATGCGTTACAAGCAGGTCATTAAACACGCACACAGCATTAAATACGGTCTGTTAAAGAAGTAATGCTACTTACTTTTTGAGAGTCCATACCGAGGACTGCAGAAATAACACGACCCGGATCCGGGCAGTGTTACAGGACATGGAGCGGCCAAGTCTCAGCGCGAGCGAGGCGATGATGCCGATCCCTCAGGCTTAGAAACAAGGAGGAGCACCCCGCGCGTGCGCAATGCACCAGGAGCGCGCGCGCGCTCGCACGCGCGTCCTTTATTCAAGAAAATATTCAATATTCTTTATTGACACGAAACTAAATTCAGCGAAATATGAGCAGTCGACAAAAATAAATAAATAAATAAATAAATAATAATAATAATAATAATAAATGCAGTCAAGGTGATTGTAATAACTGAGCCGGTTTATTTATAGTAATGTATAACGAATAAGAAATGTGGGTTACTGAGTACAGTATTAATATGTAAATGTGTAAAGAAGTTAACTTAAGGCACAGATCAGTATTGTACCGTATTGTACTGTTCTTTCACAACAGGTCATAAAATAAACAATTGTAAAAAGAATAAATATTATGAGTTATTGTACAATAGTCCAGAAGGTAAACATGTTGAGAGTATAGAATGTAAACATATAGTAAATAGACACAAACATATACAGTTTACATTTTAAAAGACTTATACATACATACACACATACATACGTACATACATACTTTATACCACATATACTTTTTTATACTACACATATTCTTAACATACTACATTATACGTATATTCAATACATTCTTTAATAATCCATACACACTTTATATTACTTACACATACACACACATACTGTATATTCCCTACAAAATAGCCAGGACAACACGAGTATCTTATACATTGGTGAAAGTAATTTCCTTTCTTTACAGGTTCAGCAGGAATGGATCTTTAATCGATCATTGGTAACACATTAATTTGGGAAGCGTTAAATTTTTACAACACCTGTAGTGAAGCCAAATACCCTCATGTGCGCTTTCTAATAAAGGAGACTCAGGTCTCTTGTCATGCTCTTGCGCAAATGCATTTGATGTTCATTTGCATCTTCCAGACCACACCCTTTGCAAGCTAACCCATGCAAATAATAGCCTACATATCATGTCCTCCAATTATTCTGTATAAACTCCTATCTATATTCTGTCCTCACTTCCTGGGTGGCGTTGCATCTGTAAAATTACCCTGATTCGGATCCCCCCCCCCCTCTCTTTTTTTTTAAAGGGGCGCTTCCGTTTTAACTGGTCTTTTAGCGCCTCCACGTGGCATGTCGGTGCTATAACATATCTCAACTCTACAATCGTTGCTAAAATTTTTGAGAATGACACAAATATACATTTTCGGCTAAAAAAAAAGTCTGCTACGTCAGTGTTTTTAGATCTTTGTGTTAGATGTTACTATGGTATTTGGAAGTATAATTACAAGCATTTAATAAGTGTCAAAGGCTTTTATTTTCAATTACATATAGTTTATGCAAAGAGGCAATATGTGTAGTGTTGACCCTTCTTTTTCAAGACCACTGCAGTTTGGCAATTTTTGGCCCACATCCACATCCACTCCACTGTTGGCATGACACAGGACTGATGGTAGGACATTTGGTGAAATTAATCAGTTGATTATAATCCCTTCCTAAGTCGGTATGTTAGAGCAAGGTTAACACTAAAATGTGCATAACACATGCACAATTGCACTTTTTGTCTTTTCGTATTTATACAAATTTAATTATGAGTAGCAACTTAGTACCTGACATGACTTGACATAGCTCATAGTGGAGCTGTTGATTAGTCAAATCAAATATTATTGGCACCTATAATTATCAGCCTTATCCCTTTGAGCTACCACTGCCCCCCCCCCCTTTAATTAATTAAACTTTTTTTTTTTTTTACTAAAGCAAAGATCAACACATTAAGGATATAATACATTACACATCATAGACATTTAGTGTGAACTAACAACAACAACAACAACAACAACAATAATAATAATAATAATAATAATAATAATAATAATAATAATATATAATGGGGGCACAAGTGACTACCTCCAGGGTCGAAGGTTCGATTGTGTGTGTGTGTGTGTGTGGAGTTTGCACGTTCTCCCTTAGCTTGATGGGTTTCCTCCTGGTGCTCTGGTTTTGTCCTACAGTCCAAAGACTGTAGGCTAAATGGCGTTCCCAAATTGTGTGTGTGTGTGTGTGTGTGTGTGTGTGTGTGTGTGTGTGTGTGTGTGTGCACCCTGTGATGGATTGGCACCCCTGTGTACTCCTAGAATAGGTTCCAGGCCCCCCGTGATCCTGTACTGGATGAGATGAATGACCGAATAATAATAATAATAATAATAATAATAATAATAATAATAATGCAATATAAAAATACAAGATTTAACACAAAAATGCCACATTTGGAACTCATGCTCGATGCTTCTACCTCCTGCACGAGGTAGTTAATGCATGTACACTGTACAGCATTATATATCATTTTTAAACCCAAAGTTGGGTTTTGTATTACACACCTTACATGCATTCTGAGTGTTTAATATTTCACCAAGGAGATAATTAAATCACAACTTCAATATTAAATAAACTAATCCATTTTCAAACTACAGTTCAAATTCAGTGTGGACTGATCCCAAAACACAATCCACACTACCTTACTAACATACTGCTATTTGTGAAAGCTCTAAGTTACGTAATACTCTAGTACTCAAGCCGTATTCTAGTAGTTTTCCCCCTATGTTTTAAGTAGAGAGGATGCAAACGTTTCTCGTATAATCTCGCGATAACACTTAGAGGTTGCTTGGCAACAAAGGAAGAGTCCTCTAATTCCACAAAAGCGGCAGAAGTCGTCGGCTACAATAAGCTCCAGTTTACGCATTCCGTACAGCACCGGCTCACAGGATTTTATCTTTAAAATAGAGTTATTTTATATTTATAATTGCGTATAGTCAAAAAAGTCGACTTTTTAGGGAAGGAAAGCGTGCTAACGCTAAATGGTGCTTTAGCTTAGCAGATTTGCTTCAAAACAACTAGCCAGTTAGCTAACGTACTGTATGGTTAACTGACTACTTAATAGGTAGGTTAATTGTATTTATTATTATTATTATTTAAAATAATTAATAATGTGTTAAAATAGACTTTATAAATCGTAGCAACCTTGATTTGTAAATAAATGAGTTCCAAATTTAATAATTAGTTGGTACATATTATTTTATAATAAAACTTTATTATTTTATTTTGTATATGATTGTAGATGAACTACAGTATATTAAATAATAGATATAGGAATGAACTATGTTAAACAACCTACTGTGTTTTTTTAAACGTCTGACACAGAAATGACATTACATTAACAGTTATTCATTTTTATGATAAAGTTTTTGTGCTTCTCAGTCACAGATGTATTTTCATGCGCTAGAATGATAGGGATTACTGTAATTTTATACTCCTATACAGATTACTCCTAACAGAAACCGTTATGGCAAGTCAGAGGCCCCCATCTGGCAGACCCATGAGCCGGAGTTCCTTAGTCCCTGGAACTGCAAGACCTCCAACTGGTGTCAGACCTCCACAGACAGCGATCAGAGTGGGAACAGGGGTGAGTGGATTGACCGTGGTGATTATTCTTGAGTTGTTCAGATGGAGTACATATGGACAACGCCTGCTTATATCTCTCAAACAAAATTAGCTTTTCTATATAACAGTGTATTTTTGCATTTTGTAGCATCATCTATTCTATTGCAACTGCACATATTCACTACATGGTCTTGTTATATAATATTTATTTTTTATGTAGTATTTTTTGTGGTGGCATGCTGATTAGCACTGTGGCCTTCAGGGACGAGAGTTTGATTCCTGCCTTGAGTCTGAGTGTGTGTGTGTGTGTGTGTGTGTGTGTGTGTGTGTGTAGTTTGCATGTTCACCCTTGATGGGTTTTCTCCAGGTGCTCCAATTTCTTCCCAAAGGACAAAGACATGTAGATTAGGCCAATCAGCATTCCCAGATTGCCCGTAGTGTGTGTGTGCACCCTGCGACGGATTGGCACCTGGTACCCCGCCTTGTGCCCAAAAGTTTCCTTTTATAGGCTCGTGGCTCCCTGCAACCTTTTAAAATCCTGTTTACAGGATAAAGCAGTATAGAAGATGTATGTATGTGTACACCTTTATGTGTTTTTGGCTTAAATAACTACATTGGTAGCACATAACCACGAGAGTTTCCATCTTTAAGCTGATGATTTCTACCACAGGACTGTTCACTGAATGGTTAAATTGGATTGGTGCCGATTAATCCTTTAACAATATTTTCCAGGTTAATTGCTTCATTAATGTTGTAAAATAGAAACAACTCATTCAGTCCAACTCAGATCAGTTCAGTTCAGTTTTTTATCTCTTCATAAGCGCTGCCCAAAATATCATGGACGCCCATTGCCAAGTGGCATTAAAACTGGACTAGCTGCCCAATATTAACATTAAATGTCATGAAGCACAAATGTCCCATGTTGCTGATTGGCTGGAGAAGTGCTTTGTGGCATTTGCCTGTTTCCTATTTACAGAACCAGGGCAGGCTATGAACACCACATTCAGCCTGTATAGCCTGTATCACTAATTACACTCCATCCAGTTACATGTGTGTCCTGTGTTCTAGATGGTTCCAGGTACTGGACGTCCTGGGACCAGGGCTGGACCCATTGCCGCTCAGGGTGTTTTATCAGCTCAGATTAAAGTGACCGATCGACCTGTTACTCAGCAAGGTCTCAGTGGGATGAAGACCGGTGGGAAAGGTACTTCTTTAAAGTACAATATTTAATGTTATTTTGTTTCTACCTGGATTGCAAACCATTAATGTTTTTTTTCTTCTTTTTTGCAGGACCCCAGAGGCAAATTCTGGATAAATCGTACTATCTTGGTTTACTCCGGTAAGCCATTTATTATCCAGACATTCTTGCTGGAACGTAGACAGTTGATCAACAATAACGTCCTAATTGATGCTCTGATCATAATACTTAAATGAAAATGAAAATTTCAAATCTGAACAGTGATCATTCAGCTAACCTAGAATCACAATCAATTTATTGAACGTTAGCATATTTTTCTCTTAAAGTCACGTATTATTTCTTCACAAATTCAGGACTTTGCATTCATATTTCTTTGTCACATGAATCAAACTATTTTTGCAAACTACATATAAGCATGATTAGTCCTTATATAAATAACTGACAAATAAATACACAATAATTTGCAACAAAACAGGCAATTCGATTAAACATACAGTAATCAAGGATGCTATGGTTTAACACGGGATGAAAGAATAATAATAAATGTCCAACTTCAAAGCTCTCTTTTCCTTACAGGAGTAAAATTAATGAGCTCACAACAGAAAACAGCAAACTTCAGAAAGAGATCGACATCTTCAACCAGGAGAACTCAGTTTACCTGTCATATGAAAAAAGGTTAAATGCTCTTTATTGCTGTATTTTGGAAACAGGTGAGCTGTTTATGAGTTGCTTTTTGTATCAGAATTTTTTTTACTTCTACAGAGCTGAGAGCCTTGCTGGGGAAATAAAGGATCTGCAGGGGCAGCTGGCGGACTACAACATGGTACATACAGTACTATACTAAGCAATAAATTACGTTCAGAAATCACTGAAAGGATGAACAGTTCAAAATATTTACATATAACAGTGTAGGAATCTGTGTGGTTGTATATATGGGAATATATTCTTAGTTAACTCTGAGTATGCTTTGTGAAACTTGTAGCTGGTGGACAAACTGAACACCAATACAGAAATGGATGAAGTAATGAATGAAATCAGCATGGTAAGCATTGTTTTGTTTTGTTTTCTTTCTTTTTTTAGTGGTTGTGTAGCATTGCTGTATTTTTAAATCTTAATGTTTTTACATTTTGTTTTTCTTGATGTGTTTAGCTGAAAGTACAGAATGACAGAGAAGCCCAAAGCATAGATGCCATATTCACAGAGAGAAGAGAGTAAGTGCCATCTTAAAATTAATTTACATTTACGTGACTGGATAGATACTTACATTGAGTTACTAGGTTAATAACTAAGTGCCATCAGTCAAACACAGTTGGGAAGATTTTTATTAAAAATTTTTTTTTTTAAACATGGCTAACATGGCTAAATCCAACACTGTGCCTCAAGCTACTGAATAGTATTCTTTAATAAACACTAGGTGATGTTAAACACTAGGTGATGTTAAACACTAGGTGATGTTTATTAAAAAGAAATTTGGGTCAAGTGTATAACTTCTGTAGTCACAGGTAATCAAAACACAAGTATCCAGGCCTCTGTTCATAGGAGAGAAATCAAAGCAGTACTGGACAATGGTCAAATTCATACCAAATCGTGTGGTGTAGCCCTGTAGGTACTTTGTAAGATATTAGTTCATAGACAGTATGTGATGGTTAGGCATGAGTTTGTAGTCAAGTCATAGGCATGATGTTGTAATTATAAATACATCATACCATTTCACAGGTAATACATAGCCAGTTGGTAGGTAATTTAATGTGACATCACAGAGACTTGTGACTAAGAGCTATCAAAAATATAAATTCAGGCCAATTCTGTAAGTTCTAGGAAAAAGTTTGGGAATGTGAAATTAAGAATGATGGAGTTAGCGTGACCAAACCAAAGCTGACTTTGCATTATGTTTTTCAGCCAACATTTCTAATTTTGTTACTAATTAAGTGACATTCATTAATTAAATTAATTAATGACATGCAGTACATTGGTTCTGTTCATAGTTGCATTTAATGCTGTGGAATGTCTGTTAATAATAATAAAAAAAGAGCTTGTCATGGTACAGAAGACGCCTTGAAGCTAAAACCTACTGTCAAAGGTGCTATTATAGAATATTAATCAACACTTCCTGATCAATTACTTTAGTGTATTCAGCAGTTCTGTGGTGTAAAGTGTATGTGAAGTTATAAATCACAGATCGGAGCTGTACAGTGTGGTTAGAGCGTTAAAGATTAAAGTTTATAGCTTGTGCAGCATGCTTAAAAAGAGACCACGGATGTACAACCTCATACAACATTGAAGCTCACACATTTAAAAAGAAAACATTTTCATTTAAAAAAAAAGAGCAAATGCATGTTGAAAATCCGAAACTCAGAGATTTAGTCAAAATGGGAAAATAAGTATGTGATTAAAAACTGACTTTCAAAACCTTTAAAGTTTGTTCTGCAAAAAAATGAGTAATGGTAGTTTTGTTTGGTAGAATAAAAGTCGCACGATGACACCAGGGTTTGTGAAAGAAGAAGAAGACTCATGTCTTCTTCTTCTTCACCACATTTGGTTTCTATAGTTGTTGCTTCTTATACACTTGGATGTTGCACTTGCAGACTATCTTTGTGCCTCAAATAGACCTGCCTTATACAGTCTTTAGCAAAATCACTCAGTTTATACTTCGTCAAAATCAGCATGCTCCTTGTAGTCCTCAGGCTGAATGTAGCCGTCCTCTATAAAGCCGTCCTCATCCTCAGTTGGCCCTGTGAGTCCCTGGTCTAGCTCGTGAGCACTGGTCTCCGTTTGCTCCGTGTCTAGGCCGAAGTTGGAATATCGGCCCGTGTTAAAGATTCTGGGATCCTCGGCTTCGCGCAGCCTCTGGTGACGATAGTCGAAAAGCATCTTGTACCAGGTGGGCGA
Organism: Clarias macrocephalus; assembly: GCA_011419295.1. NCBI lineage: Eukaryota > Metazoa > Chordata > Actinopteri > Siluriformes > Clariidae > Clarias > Clarias macrocephalus. The sequence continues at coordinate 104,575 of JAAGKR010000829.1, forward strand.
TTTGACCGCACAAACGATGACCATGGATGTGCAGATAATGATCACGATCACTCCAGTGAGAAACATCCAGCTAGTGGTCCCCGACTTGCCATCTTGTTTAGTTTCAGTGCCTAAAGCAAACCACATACTGGTGTTATATATTTATGAATACATTTCAAACTTAATTATACGAGCATTATACTGTAGTTGAACTCTTTCCCTCACAGAAAAGCTGCTTTTTTTTTTTTGGCGCAGTTCATGTCTGCTCCAATTTATCAGTGTGTTTACACAGAGCATCATTGTTCATCTTTGTTTCTTCTACTGTTTACTAATGGACAGAACAGTAACCTATTTGTCTGACTGTAGAAAGAGAAAGTTTCTTGTGGAAATACTAAAAAGATTCATAAATTGTTGTAATAAAAAAAATCATTATTGATTTGAATCATATCTCTCACATAAACACCATACTACAACATCACACTAGTCTTTTAGCTTTTGTGTGCCTCTAAAAGGTATGAATTTAAGAAAGATTTGCAGTTAACAATTTAGCAAAGTACATTTAACAATGTCAAATTTTGTATCACATGCTTCTTCGTCAGCGGATTTATAAAGATGTCTATGGTATTGCACAAGGAATCGCTAGTTTCAAAGTTTTATAGCATTTATAATGTTTGGTATTTTTATAGGTTTCTGGTGTTAACCATTTTATCGCTGTCTATAAATGAAGCAGCATTTTTTTAGATTATTTCATATGCAAACATTCTTACCAATCTATTAGGATGCTTAGTGTGTGTATATATATAAAAATATAAAAAAACAAAACAAAAGAACACCTTTGCTTAAAACAGTGCTTCTGCTCCCTGTGGTCACCTCTGGATGTGGTGGACTGCTGCTGGTAATATAGTTTTTTGTGGAAGCCCGTTTGGACTGCATAGTGGCTGTGCTGCTCATCACCGGAGGTAGCTTAGTTGTGGTATTTTCGAGCACATTTAGGATTTTTTTCCCAGCAAGGCTGCTTGGACTCGCACAGGTGGCATCTTCTCCTTGAAATGCAAAGTAAGTAAAAGTATTGTTACTTACTTAGTAAAAATTAAATAGTGTGTGCAATTAAAGCATCACATGATGCCCATGAGTGTGAGACCTCAGAGTTTTACATTTTAAGACACATGATGTCTAAAGATTAAGGACTTCGAAAAACAAATACAGGACAAAGTTCTGGAAAATGATCACATAGTTTCCAAAATGTCCCAAACCTTAAGCATTCCACAGAGTATATTAATATATGGTTCTAAGGAGGTTGTCCACCAAAAGTAACTAACCTTGTAATGAAGGGAGTGAAGTAACCAGGGGACTGAGGGTAATTCAGCAATATCATATGAGCATACAGTCCAGTATAAGTGCTATTGTGCTTGAATGACAGTACAGCTGTGATGTCAGAATTAACTGTTGTATAATTCTCAGTATGACATGACCGCCACCATGCGCAACAACACGTTTGCGATGCTATGTACGCTCAATATTTTATATTTTAATTTGTGAGTATTTGTGCAACTTCCTAGTTTTTTGTGTGTCTGTAGATTCATAACATATAATTCCAATTAAGCTCCTTTCATTCCAGGTTATACGCTACAAAATGTAACAAAAGAAATACACTACTCCTAAGTTTAATTAGATCGCATCTCACCCATCTGCAATCCTTTTTCATTCATCCACTTCATGAGAGTCAGTAGCTTCTCCGTGCAGTTCCATGGATTATCAGCCAGATCCAGTGTCTTTAGGTTTTTCAAATTTGCAAAAGTTTCATTTCTCATGGTTTGCAGTTTATTCCCTGTTAAATAGATCGTGTCTAGATTGTTGAGAGCAGAAAAAGCTCCATTAGGCAGCTGCATGATGTGGTTGTATGAGAGGTCCAGCTTTGTCAGGTTAGGGTATTTTTTCAAAGCCTCGACGTCTGAACTGTTCATCACGATGCTGTTGTTTTGCAGGATTAAACTGGTTATGTTCACATCGTAGGTGGCCGGAATGTTTTTCAGTGTCTTGTTGCTGTCATCCACCTTGAAACAAAGGCAAACATGGCATTAAGTATTGCAAGTGCAGTGAGTTAGTTTCACTCTAACATACAACACACTGCTCGTGATTTATTATTTTCAAAGAACTTTGCCTGTCGTGCTCTGTGGATTTGTCTTTAAACTGGTTCTCTGAAATACTCACCTGGATCTCAACAGAAGCTGCGCATAGAGCCACCGTCCACAGCAAGACCACCTCTTTCCCCATCATGATCTGTCACCTGCACAAGACACCAGCATCAGAACTGTATGAAAAAAAAAAACGCGGAAAAAACAAACAAACTTTTTGGAAAACCACACATCGTTGTATCTCCCCAGACAAAGGCGTTATTATTTATCCTCAAGAGCTCAGCTGCTTCAGACGGATGACTATGAGAATAATAATCAAACTCAGTAAGTATGAGGCCATGAACAGGGCACAAAGGGACGCTTTGTGCACACGGATTGGTCCTGTAGGAGCATGCTGGAGCATGCTGTCTTCCCGTGTGGCTCAGCTTGTGAGCTTTTTGAAAGTGTTATCTGCTTCTAGCCAGAAAGCCACTTGAACGGAAGCCCAAATGAGTACAAAGTGGACCTGTGCTCTAGGATGAAGGGGCAGGTTGTTTTGCTTCAGTGCACAAACATGGAGGTCAGGAGTGAATAATTGTGTGAGTTTGTGCACTTTATACGCGTGCTGGACAATGTATAGTCAGAATAGCATGTTTGACAAGTTTTTTTTTGCTAACATTATGCATATATATTATCATTATTTTTCTGTAATTATTATTTAATAATTAATTTTGTTTAGTTTCTTAGTGATTGGCAGAAGCTGCTTGCAGCAGGCATTCAGAAATTCAGCAGGCATTTGCAGGCCACCGTATTCATGCTTTTCTAAACCAATGTCAAGCTTGAAACCTCTAAACTAAACACCAAACTATTCGCACAAACAGCCTTTTTGCAAGATTAACATTTGAGAAAGCTTACAAATGTACTGTACACTACGTTGATGTGTAAATCAGCTTAGCGCTCCATTTGTTTTTCTTTTTAGATTAGAGTTTACATCCCATGATGCTACTTTTTTGTCAAGACAACAGCATAACAAGTCAACTTTTTTTTTTCTTTTTTAGATTTTAGCCCTTGACTTCCATCTGCTCACTATCTTTGTAAATTTCCTACATTCTCCTCTTTACAGATGCGTCTCTAAATCTACATGATCCTACAAAAATAAATATTAATAAAGCATGGTTTATGGGAAGAGTATAGCACACAAGACTTACCCTGAAACCGATCACGTAACAGGCAGCAGAGAGCAGCGACTCTGGGTTATAGTGTGTTGAAATACTTCTTCAAGGAACTAGGCTACATAAAGAACCTTTGCTCTGCATGATAAAAGTAAGAATGTCCTACTGACTAAGGATACAATGTAAACTGGCAGCTGATTAGAGAGAACACATTGTAAAAGGTTTATTGTTGGTATATTGGTTGCAGTTTGAAGCAATGACCTGTAAATTCTTTTATACTGCAAAAAAAAAAAAATCGAAATTATCTAAAATTTGTTAAAATAACAACAAACTAAATATAAGATTATTAAGCTTATTTCAAATCTAAGGTTACTAAAATTATAAGTAAAATTTCTTGTTCTATTGGCAGAGAAAAAAAACTAAATAAAAAGCTAGCAACGTTGTCTGCTAATAGAATAATAAATACATTTTGCTTAAAATTTTAGTACATTTTCGACTAGAAAAAAACTCAACAATTTTCTGTTTGGTTTGTTGTAATCTTATTTTTAAGAATGTGCAGGTAAACGTAACTACATTCAAGTTATTTTCGAAAATATTTTTTTGCAGTGCATATGGAGCAAGTGAAAGGTTTGGCTAGATTCCAGAATATATCTATGATTTAGAATTAAATGTAAGATTATTTAACTTACTTCTAGTCATGTGTTACTAAAATTGAAACTGATGAATATTTTGTTCTACTGGCAGATCATTTTAAACAAGACACGTTTTTATTTGCAATTTTAGTACAATTTGACTAATAATAAGCTTAATAATTGTATATTTGTTTTTTTTTTTTTTATATATGGGTTTGGCTAGATTCAAGAATAGTTCACTCGTAAGATGTCATTTTTTTTTTCAAGCATTTAAACTTGAAATAATCAGGCATTGACGGTTAGCTGTGCTATGTACAATAGAAACTACGTACAGTAATCAAGAGAAGCTCTGTTTTCTATGAATCTAACATTACTGTTGAGGGTTTAACTGTTGCTCGTTCAATTCAGGTGACAATACATTGAATGTCCGAATAGATCCATTACATTTGTGCATCTCTGTCTCAGAAAGGAGGATATGATCCATGCTATAGAGGCAGAGATTGAACGGGAGAAGCAGGCAGCAGATGACATAGTGAAAAAAATGCCCCCAGAAAAACAAGCGAAGTATGCCGAGATGAAAACCATCAATGAGGAGCTGCTACAGGTTGGTTTAAGGAGAAAAAAAAAAAAAAGATTTACACCAATGATATCTCAGTACCATTAAAATAATTAGCAAGCAGATATATAAAGCAGAACAGTAGTGTAATACATGAACTGTGTATGCGGGTGCAAACATTATAATTATAAATGATTTACAGTTTATGACTCCATTATGCTATTTATGTTTAAGGAACTGGCAGCTCGTCAGGATGAACTTGACTCACTGATGACCAGGAAGGAAACATTAGAGGCTGTGAGTGAACCTGTTATACATGACACACACACAAACACATTGCATGCATCCGCTGGCTTGCACTGATGACCTGGTGATAGAGCTAGATTGGGAACTTATTACAGCGGAGGCAGTGGAATTCTGATTCATGTTTAATCTTAATGTAAATAAGCACACATGCAAAACTTATTCACTTTTAGACCAGAATAATTCAAGGTTAACATTTTTAGCAGTGCTAGTCTAACCCCCATCTCTTTCTTTCTTTCGTTCTTTCTTTTTTTCTCTCTCTCTGTTGCTCTCTGTGACTGTTGTAGGAGTTAGAGCACTCTCAGGTGAAGCAGGAGGCCCTGGTACTGTACGAGCGCCTGCATGAACTAGAGCTGCGCCGAGACGCCCTGCAGGCTGAAGACAAGAGCATGATCTCGCCACAGGAAGAAAGAGAACGTCTGCTGAAACAGGTCAACACATAACCCGTACCCCATTACCCCTCCTCCAACACTGGTAAAACAAATTAATGCAGGAATTTTAATTAGTACACATTAATACACATTTACCTTCTCTTTCCACTTCAGGTGAAAGAAGATAATCAAGAAATTGCCAGCATGGAGCGGCAGTAAGTAACCTTGTGTTTTCAATGTTATCATGAGTGAAACTTTAAATTAGTCAAACTGAAAACATGCCTCTCGTTTCCTCAGACTGACTGAAACGCGGGAAAAAATAAACCGCCTCAATGACGAGTTGCGGCAACTCAACATGGACATGGAGGACCATCAGGGTATGGTACAGGTGCATCACCTGCAACGTCTTAACTGTTGACTGTATGACATACTGTACAGTATTTTAGACTCAGAGCTTTGAGGGGATCTCTGAGTGTGTCTAGGGAACAGCGCCCTCTTGTGTCAAAAAGTGCCCTAACTGGCATATGTGTGTATGTGTATATATATTTTTTATCAGCACCTAGATTTGACAGTAAGCCAAATTTTAAATCCTTTGCTCTAATATGTTATAATTTCATAGCTAGTCCACATACTATTTAACTATTCATAGTATATTAATAAGATAAACTTATGGTAAAGGTTTTTTTTGTTTTTTTGTAAGAAGATGCTTATCTAGCATTTTTTAAGGAGCCGCCAGTGTCAAAAAATGAGAGTCTGGTAAGAATACAACTGTTTGAATCGGCGCAGTATAAGTAATAAAAGAGACTTGCTTCCACAGACGTTCCAAAACACTAGATACATATAACTATAATAGGATTCCGATTATCACTCATTAATCAACAAAGTTTATTAGAGATGGCAAATTGCTTGAGTACAAGCAGAATAAACCCTCTTCAGGGAAATTGGTTCAGGTTTACAGATTTGGCTTGTTGTCATGGCTGACTAATGCTGTAAGTAGTGAGTTAGACTTCTAATCATTGCTTTTACTTGTAAGAAACGTTTAAATAACTATAATTATTATTTCCTATAAAGATATGGTGCCAAGATGTTTTATTTTATCTGGTTCAAAAAGGCACCGCTTTCAAACCATAGTTTTTTCAGCCATATGGAGACATATGAATAACTAATCAGGTCCCAAAAACTTTAAAGGAGATACAAAAAATATACACTTAAAAAAAAAAAAACAGGAGTGCTTTATGTCTGCAGTACACCTTTCAGTCACATGGAGGAGCTAGCTAGTTTCCCACCACTGTCACGGTTTCAGTCATCATTCTGCCTGAAGTCAGAATCAGAGTAGAGGGGGGAAAAAATCTGTGAATGCCACCTATAAATGCATTTATTTGGTTTCATTTGTAAAGCTTAAATTAAATTAAACATTAAATTAAACATTTATTTATGCACTTTTAAACATTTCTCATGATTTATAAATAGTGCATATTGTGAATTAGTTCATGATTGTCATTTTGAAAAAGTCGGTCCCAAGAAAAAACAAGTTTATTTAAAGCATTAATAGATGCACTTTGCAGGACCTCTGAGACTTGGTAAAAAAAAAAGGTGAAATAAGGAAGCTTTAGGATTCTGCAGGCTGAATGTCGGATTCACTCTTATCCCTATTCGGTAGCACACAGAGACGTAGAAACTGAACTGTCCAGACACCCCTGGCTCCAAAAGAGTTCATGATGTATGGGTTCACACTTTTGTCAGTATTTCTGTGAGAACCCCTGGGACAGATAGAGTAGCTGTTTCAGTGTGTAAGAACTAGGCAATTAGGCTTTGTTTTCTCAAGGGAGTGTTTGCTCTGAACGGACCGTAAATCCTTAAGTGCTTTTGGATGTGTTTTAAAAACTTTAGCATCCCTCCTGGGTTGTATCTATGATGAAGGCTAGAGAAGATAAAATAAACCACAAAGAACACAGAGAGTGAGTTTGTGTATGTATGTACAGTGTGTGTGTGTGTGTGTGTGTGTGTGTGTGTGTGTGTGTGTGTGTGTGTGTGTGTGGAAAGAGCCAAGCCCTTTCTGTCCATTGTAGAGAGGAAGCAGACACCACAGGTTCATTGAACAGCATGATCTAAAATACACAGACACGAAGCATACTTACACACACAGCATGCTGCTCTGTATTGTTGCTTTATGTCAAGCTGTCTTGCTGTTTTTCCTTATTGTTTTCTCTCGTGTCTTTTTCTCATTGTGTATTTGTCTTTTTCCTTCTCTCTCTTCTCTCATGTGTTCATGTCAAGACGGTAAGCTTGTTTCTATATGTCAGTGTAGCGACAAATTACCTTGATCGCCTACAGAAATATAAAAGAGGTGTTCGATTTTTTTTTTTTAAAGAAGGAATTGTTCTGTAGGAGCGACAACCTTTTTTATTTCATGTACAATTATACAGCCTGATTCTCAAAATGATCCTCCGTGTTTGTGATTTTTTTCAAGTCATGAAGCTATCAGATTACAACATTATTTTTTTCACAAATGTGCAATCTTTTCATGATTAACAGGTGAACGAACACAAAAGTACAAAGAGCTGCAAAAAAAAGAAGAGGAAATAGACGGTTAGTGAGTGTAACCTCCTTGCTCTTGTTTGCTTCCTGGCTGCTGAGGTTATTTCTCATTTTCTTTATAAATGTTTTTTTTTTTTTTTCTTTTTTTTTTTCGTGACAGCGTACCTGGACTCATTCGAGACAACTCAAGCTCAGGAGATGGAGCACATTCAGGAGACTCAGGCCAGCATCGTGGCTCTGCTGGAGCAGTCTAGCAGGGTAGAAATCTGCACACTCAGCACCCACTCCGACTTAAATCACAAACGGTTCCTCGTTAACTGTATTCTACAAGCTTTTAGTGTAGAAGCTGTTATTTTTTTGTTCAGTGATTTATAGATGACTCTTTTGGCTTCTGGCAAAATGTTAGTCAGTTATTTAGGGTGATAAAAGCGTCGTGTTTTTCTTTCAGATGATGAATCGTATGAATCAGCTCTCGGCCATTAGTCCCCATGAGCTTAAATCCATGCAGGAGGACCTCAGCTTTAAAGAGACCGAGATGCAGAAATCCGAGAGTACAGCCAAGGGACTGTCTTCTGGTCAGTTTACACACGCACATAATACACACTTTTGACTTCTTTCACACTGACATAGACTCACTCTCCTACCGATCTGCTGCACATTATACATCAACCATTTCCGAATTTTCATTGTATTCCAGTACTGTGCAAAGGTCTTAGGCACGATGTGGTTGTTTTTTGTTTTTTTAGCACGAACCTGTGCAGTGCAGAGTGAAACAGAAGCCATTTGAGGCATTAACAAAGGCTGAGGGTTTTTTAAGCTGGAGCCATTAAGAGATACTTAGAGATATTTTGACTTGTTATATAGTGAAATACGGAACCTTTAAACTAGTCATTTACAGTTTAGCAGCTACAAACGATGGAACTCGTTTCCAGACCCTTTTTTTTATCTTCTTAAATGATTAAAAGTGCACTGTGTCGCATTGCCAAGCATCTACAAAGTCTTTCCTGTGTAGGTAAATGTGAAGTTTCAGCTCTTGTATACTGTATAACCCATATAAAACCCAAATAAGTAGGTTATTACCAAAACGATGATACATTAATATACAGTAAACCTCGCAGCCAAATAATCGTCAGACCAATCAGAATTGAGAATTCAGCAACTCTCTAATGATGATAATTCTCTGCATATGCTGACAGCAGGCTTTAAATTTTGCATGGAATGTTTTTGTTTTTGTACCTGTCATAATTAGTGGAGCGACTAAGTGCAATAAGGCCACATGTTCCAGCCCAATTAGCTTTTTTGTACGAGACAATAGATCTTAGCCGCTATCGCACATGACCTGTAATAATAAGGGAGGAACAGCCACACATGTGCGAGTCCCAAGAGAAAGCTAACTCAAAAACCAACTCAAGGTGACCAAACGGTCAGTTACACTGCTCGTGTCCACTCCTCAGTTCCACATCCTTCTCCTTCACTCCCCGCTATGTGTGTCTAAATAGTGGCTGAAGCTCTGCCAAGAGGCTTTCCTTTCTTTGTGTAAGACACCTTGGAGCTGCGGTATCCCTCCCACTCCTCGGTATCGTCTTATCACCACAGTGCCGCCCCATTTCCTCTGCCGCGCTCTATTCTCGGGACCACCAGGCATTGTTCCTCTGCACCCTGTTTGTTTATCTTCTAGCAGTGCACTTTCATAGCCTGCTGAAAAGCAGCAAAAAGGGGAATGCCGTGCAGATTGGCCTTAAAGGAAGAGGCTACTGGAGACCAGAAGAAAACCAGCAGGGACTAATTTGTCTAATGCTAATGCATTTAATGGTGTTCATTAGGAAAGTTAACATTTCAGGGTGGGCTATTTTTATATGTAAATAAACGGTTTGGTGGAAACATGAATTTACAGAGATAGCAGTCAGGAAATGTTCAATCCATCTACATGCTGTAAAATCATATCTGCTGCCTGTAAGTAGTTTCTGATCCAAAGATCTGTCCCCGATTCAATAATGTCCATAAATGCATGCTGATCTGCTGCAAAAGCCATGATCGTTCATGTCTAGATAACCAAAGCTGCTGAAAGATGGCAAATTTTTCATCATACCTGCTCGGCCTGCAGTATTTTTCCAGTTCACTCATAATTTGTTCATTTTTCTAGACGACACTAAGTCATACTGCTTTTTAAACCACACCACCAAGACCATGTGACATTAATTAAAAACAACAAGCTATGTGGAGCAGAAATGTTCCAAAGAAACACTATAAAGGAACTAGATACTGTAGTGTATGTCTCAACCTATCGATAAGCACATCTGCGAAATAAATAAATACTTTATGAAAATTTGTATTTTGAATAAATAAGCCGGGTCGTTAAAGCTACTGTGTGTCTACATAAAATGATAGAACGTTCAGCATTTTTTAGGGAGAGAAACTCGTGTGTGTTCCTATGTGTTGAGGTAAACGTGCAGAACACGCACATGAAACAACTGGAATACCGTATTGCTGCTGTGTAAATATTTTCTGAAACTCTGTCTACATCACAAAACAGTCTGTGTAAAGTGGCCTTTGCTTTGGTGTTTGTGTGTGCGTGTGTCTGTGTGTGTGTGTGTGTGTGTGTGTGTGTGTGTGTGTGTGTGTGTGTGTGTGTGTGTGTGTGTGGGAGACGGCTGGCTCAGGTTTTGGGCAAAAGAAAAACCCCAAGAGGAGGAAGCAGCAGAGAATGCTCAGAAATGCTGACAGGGCATTTAGATTACACACTGCCTACTACACTCATACACGCCATGCACCACTCTCTCTCTCTCCAAACACAGAAGCGGGCCTGTTGCCTATCAGGAGGAACCGGCCCTTTTCCCCTTCCTGTCTCCCCAAACCTAGCAGTGCTGTGCAAACTGAAGAACCAGCCACTAGAGAGTATTTCCAGTGGGGAGGGGGGGAAGCCTACACATAATGATTTCACTTAGCTTCCATGTTGTATAACAATGCTTTTATACATTAACAGCTTCTAAAGGCATTTAATCATCGCTCCACTTAGCGTTGTATAACACCCTTGCATTGTAACACATGTACTCTCATGCCTCGTGTGGCCTTTTGCCCTGTATCAGAAAACGCAGTGCTGGTGAAGTGAAGTGCATGTTCAGCACTAGTACTCTTTAGGGAAAAAAGACATTTCTGATAATCCAAGTTTTCAGACAAATATTCTAATATTCATGGTTGAAACAGAGGCTGAGGTGAAAAGGTGATATCTGTGTTTCAGGCTCTTTCGTTTAGTGTGAGTAGGTATACCAATAAACTCAGTGTTTCTGTGTGTGTGTGTTCAGAATGCGAGCGTCTGCAGCAGGACCTGCTGAACGTAGAGCGTCTGGAAGGGAAAGTGCAGACAGAGATGAAGTCTCTAAAAGAAAAGATCCAGGAGATGACAGAAGGACTGAAGACCTACAGGGATCTGGACGCCCTGAAAGCCTCCGGAGAGCAGAAGATGAAGGTAGCTGCCTAATTCCCTGCTGTGTGTAGGACAACAGTGCATTTTTAAATTATTTTTTAACATGTTCACTCGATGTCTTTACGCTTTAAAGTGGTTTAGCCGTGATGACCCGAGATAAACATCTCTCTCCTCATGTATACTGCCTTCTCAGGAAGAATCTGTATTTCATTATGCCTTTTCCTCTCGTTAGCAGGCAGTGTTCAGTGACACACACGTTTCCTCTGATAGTAACTCCAGCCCTTTGTAGCATAAACATGGATATCAGTAACGAGTTGAGTTTTTCTCCACGACCCGAGGCACTTAACTCACCAAGGGCATTTTGCCTAAAACAGGATGCACTTTTTTTTTGTTGTTTTCTGAGACGTCTCCCATTAGTAGCTTTTGATTGTTCCTATGTGGAAAGCACAAAGTAGCTGAACGGCCACAATTCTGATAAAACCTATTTCAAACAGTACATAAATAGTCATTTTGATATATATAGATTTTGACAAGTCACATTTAGAGTTGACTGATTTGGGAATTCTGTCATTTTAGGGTTAGATTTAATTGCTGTGAAATTTTGCAGTGTATATATATGTTTCCAAAATAATCATAGAATTGCTGTTAACGTGAAGTTTGAGTTAGTTTAATACGTTATGGTTTCCATAATAATAATAACACATATTATACTGTATACCTTCTGACCAAGTAGAGTAGAGAATTCATAATTTCTTGAGGTTAATGTTTGTCCTGGTCCTTTTTAGATGTTGCAAGAAGAACGAGTGTCTCTAACAGAAAGGAGAGATGCCTTTAAGAAGTTCAATCTCAAGATGAATCAGGAATACGAAACTCTTGCAGGACAGTTACAGGAGAACGAGACTCATGCACAGGTCAGACACACACACTTGGACGTGCAGCATCCTTACACTTTTTTACATTAATACAAAAATGTTAATAATTTTGTAGGTATTTTCCCCTAACTTTACCATGTGATTAAACTAATTCCGTTACTGTACATGTTTGTGTCAACACCCAGGGAGTGACTTTATTGTGTCCCACCGCCACATTATTTCTGGGTGGGGTATCATTTCCTGATGCCTGTGCTCTTATATAGGGTAAAGGTCTGGGCTCACAGTCTTCACAACAGTCTTGGCAGGGCACCTCCGTGCCGATCTACGAAGGAAATGGTTCTGTCCAGCCAGCAAATTTACACCGTTGTTCTGCCGAGAGCACTGCGACGCTCATGTCCTTAGATATTCTGAACATACCCATTGTGCTTGAATTCGCTGGCACATTTCACACACCCACTTTAAAATCATCGTAATCTATATGAAACATTTTTCTAACGATAAAAACCTTTTTAGGGAGCTTCGCTGCAGCGTCTCTCCTGGGAGCATCGAAGAGTTAATATAACAATCTAGCATGTACAGCTGTGCAGTTACTGTATTTTATAAAGTATATTTACCGTTGGAAAGTTGTACTGTATAAGCGATTAATATAATCTGGGTTTGTCGAAGAGAGTAAAAGCCACTTCTGTGCTGGTGTTGTTTAATTTTAAAAAAGTGTTATAGTAGAAATGATAAGATTTACAGTTTGCTTTTAACACCAGGGATAATTTCTGAAGTATCATAAACCATATGGAAGGTTTCTAACATGTATTTCTGTCATTTGTCGTGCAGCTGACAAATCTGGAGCGGAAGTGGCAACACCTTGAGCAGAACAACTTTGTTATGAAAGAATGTATCCTTTATTACAGTACAATGCTCATTCAGCATCCATGCTCAGCAGAATTCTGCCATCATTCATTTATCTTTAAGAGCTTTGTCCTGGTCAAGGTTGTAGTGGATCAGAGGAGGAATATATTAAGATTAAGATTCAGTTATTTGTGACACGCACCATACAGCACAGTGAAATTACTTTTTTTTTGTATATCCAGTTAGGAAACTGGGGTCAGAGCGCACGGTCAGGCAGGATACAGCGCCCCTGGAGCAGAGAGTGTTGAGAGCCTTGAGAGGTGGCAGCTTGGAGGTACTGGGGCTTACAACCCCGACCTTCCAATCAGTAACCCAGAGCCTTAACCATTTGAGTCACCACTGCCCCCAGAAATTTCCTGAATGAGTCACAAGACCATTGCAGGAACACCTAGGTGCAATCTTGCATAGCCAGCGCACATGACTGTATATTGTGGCTTAGTGGTTAGCACTGCACCTCTAGGTCCCGGGTTCAATTCCTGCGTCGGGCTGTGTGCATGGAGTTCCTATGTTCTCCTTGTGCTTTTTGAGTTTTCTCCGGGTATTCCACTTTTCTCCCAAATACATGCAAATTAGGCAAATTGTCCGTAGTGTGCGAATGTTGACCCGAGGTTCTACCACGGTTGTATAAATAGTCACCATTGGCCTCTACAGTAACTAGTTGGATTACAGAGGTTCCTAGATGGATGAATGGAGTGCAGTATACTGTATATACAGTATTGCTAAAAAAATTCTGGACTTTTAACCATCACATGCAAATATTCCCATTCCAGATTTAGTCTCTTTAATGTTATAATAACTTCCCATTTCTGTACACAGTCCATTTATAGAACATGCATTAATCAGTTTTAGCCTGCAATCTGCAAAAACAACTTTAAACCACAACCATCTGTTTCTGTAAAGTCCTGACTTTGAACTACTATACTAGCTAACAAAAATATGTGTTACCTGTCAGGCTTATCAGCAATCCTGCATCGACTCTGGTACAAATGTACAAGGACGGGTCAAAAATGATCCACACTGCGGTTCTATTAAAACTTCTGTTGGCATCTTGTCAGTGCTATCCATTCAAGGCTACTGCGTCATCTGTAAATGCGGTGCGAGCAAAAATGTGCGCCCCACTTGTGATTTGTAGGAAAGAAGCACAGCGAGCAGTATTTAGTTTTCTACGGTCTAAGGTTGTACCTGGTGCCAAAACAACTCATACGGAAACATCCTCAATTGCTGACTAAGAAAAAGTTTGATCATCAGCTGAAAAGAAATTGAAAACGTACAGTTTTCTGCGATTCTCAAAGGCTAGTATTGGAACATTATCAGGAAAAAGGTTCAACAATCAACAGCGCTGCGTTCATGGCTCGCAGCTCGGCCTAAAAAATGTCTAATGATTGAATACGAAAGCTTGTTGACAGGTGGACAAAGTGCATTAAAGAGCAAGGAGATTATGTTGAAAAGTGATGTATTTGTCTTTTCATTAGTGAATTAAAATAAATTCTACAACCATAGTGCAGATAATTTATGACTTACCCTTGTTCATACTTTTAGCTATATAATGTATTTAGTGAGGTGGGAAGAAACCTGAGAGAAACTAGAGGAAGCGCAGAGGAAGAGCATGGGAAGCGCCACATAAACAGTAAAGTTCAGGAACAAAGCTTTGACCCTGGAGCTGTGATAAGGCAGTGCTACCCTCTGACATCGCTCACACTTACATTAATCACAGGGACCTGTACACAGTCCATTTATAGAAGATGTAGTAATCAGTTTTTAGCCTGCAATCTGCAAAAACAACTTCAAAACCACAACCATCTGCTTCTGTAAAGCCCTGACTCTGCTCTGAACTAGCAAACTAGCTAACAAAAATATGCATGCACTTGTCAGGGCTACCAGCAATCCTGCACCGAATCTGGTCTGTTTCTTGATTGTTTGGCCTCAAATGTAAATATGCGTCCAAGTATTCAAGTTTCTTCATAACTTTTGTATTCAGTTTCGTTCTCTCAAAAAAAAAATTTACTCTATTCGACCTTGACGCGGATATGGTGGGAATTTTTTTTTTTTTGTGCTTTACCCATGAAGGTTAAAGGGTCACAATTTAAACAGGTGGTTTCATTTACCAGTGCACAATCTTTCTTTAACTTCCCCCGACCACCAGTCATCGCCTCTAAAGGCATGGAGAGCGATTACCGGCCCGTGAAGAAGAATGTCAGCAAGCAGCTCTCTGAATACAATAAGATCCTCATGGATGCTTTACAGGGCACCAAAAACTGAGGAGCGCTTCCTGCCTGCCACGGCCACCGCTACGACTCTGCAGCTTCATCACTGACTCACTTCCCATGCGGGACCGCTCTTCTACTCAACATTCCAAAGGCATGGCGCACGTGCCGTAGAGATTAGACATGGGCCCGTGGGTAAAAAAAACAAAAAACACCGTCTGTCTGAGATTTATCTGTGACAGCTCTTTGATGGTGAGTGCATGGATGCAAAGGTGTAGAAAAGACTTAAGACTATATGAATCATGACTGGATATTTATACTGGAATATGTCTTAATATTTAGATTAGGGTCTTTCTAAGATGAATAAATTGCTGTTTGTGACTTCAAGAGAAAGCACGTCTGTTATTACTTCATATGTGGGTAAATGTGGCACCTTTTGGATCTTGGGTTAAATTATATGAAGGCTGATAGCAATGTACTAAATTGAGTCAGTGTAAAAAAAATGCTTAATTGTAATTCATACAGTTCAAATTGAGATGACTATCAGATTTCACATAAGCCGTGGTGCATATTAAAGTGGCATTCCAAAGATATAGTGAGACAAGACTTTTCCATTTTTTTCTGTAATGTTTCACACATTCCAAGTGCCACCTTATTGTACTTTCTTTGTTATGAATTAATGTTCTGTTTAGTCAATGAATTATGTTTTAGGAAACAATGGCATGATGTGTAATTTCCAGATGATGCAGAGCCTCAGGCCTCAGGGCAGTAAAGGGTTAATGGCAGGCAGGAAGAGCGGTGGCCGATAACATTATTGTTTTAATGTTATTGGTTTCCGCTTTGCTTTATCTGAGAAGGGGGTTGCCCAGTGTTCTCCTCAGATTCATGACGCTCTCATCCTCTCACCCACTCTGTTGTCTGCATTATGTTTGCACAATCAGAACCTCTCTCTCCCCTCTTATTAACACTGTTTTCTGACACTGCAGTGTATCTGTGTGTGTGTGTATGTGTGTGAGGGGTAGTTTCCCCTCAGAAACATGATCTTCACCCTTTCCCCATTACACAAGCACCTCCCATGGATATAAGCCAGAGGTGTGGGAGACATAATGGGAGTAGAAGTGGTAGGAAGGGTCGAGATTTTACTCTCAAACAAAGCCAGAGTTGCCACTGAGGGTTGTATAACCCAAAAAAACTTAAAACTTTGGTCCCAGAAATATGGAAATGCCCTCTTTATTTTGGAGTTATGTGGTTAACATCAGTCCACTATAAATGTACATTGTACATTTTTTTGGTATTTCGTCAAAACTTTTACCACTGAATATAATAACCTTAACTGGCTTTTTTTAACTGGGCACTAAGGTTTAAGTTCAGCACAGCTCAGTTCAGTCCAGGACAAGTTAGAAACAAAGACAGACAGAGAGAGAGAGAGAGAGAGAGAGAGAGCACATAAACTGGTAATGATAAACCACACACAGGCCATTACCTGCTCGTTCTCCACAAATCCTCATTTATATATACTGTATAACACGCTTTACAGAGAAATGAATACAACTACAAAGGGACAGAGTTTTTATGTTTAATTTTTAATAGGCTGTAAAGATTTCTTGCTTGTTTAGCTGTTTAGTAAAGCAGTGAGTCTTTTTTTTTTTTTTTACAATATTATGTAAATATTATTGGAGAGTCAAAAATTATGCTCACTGGATTTATTTTAATTAAATTTTAGAAAATACAACTACATAATTTTTCGACATAATCTCCTTGCTTTTCAATACACTTTGTCCATCTGTCAACAGGCTTTCATATTGCCTCATTAAAAATGAAGAACCAGCCACAACCCCCCCAAAAAAGAAATTAATCTTTGTTCTTATAGGGTGGTTTCAGGGTACCAAACAGGTGAAAGTGAGATCAGGCTAAAGGGAGGATGATTTAACACCTCAAAACAAAGTTTTTGAAGAGTATGGACAGTGTGTGCTGAAGTGTGTGGACGTGCATCGCCATGCGAGATCACGACACCCTTGGATAGCGGTCATCTGCATTTAATCCGAAGTTTATGCTTCAGCTTTTTATTAAGCATCTCACTTTAACAAGCACTCTTGATTGTTGAACTTTTTTCCTGATAATGTTCCAATCCTGGCCCTTGAGAGTCTCACCAAAATCCTAAATTTTGTTTGCAGATATCCGAACACTTTCGTTTATACTCTTCCCTAAGTTGTTTCGGCACCAGGTATACTCTCAGACCTCAAAAAAATCAAATCTAAAAAGGGGACTGAAAGGGGACTGGAGTGGAGCATGCTGCTTTTCTTCTTACTTTTTACATGCTTACTTGTGCAAATCACAAGTAAGGCATCCATTTTGGCTCGCACTTCAGTTAGTGGTTTAGTAGTGGGGGTCCAAATAAATACACAGCTGACTGTAAGAGGGAACTGTTACCCAACTCTCTGATTTCAGACTTCTCTTATATAACGATAAACATGGCAAAGCCATTTGTGCTCCTAACACTCCAGTCTTTCAGTCCCCTTTTAGAAACGGCTGTGACTCATGGTGATCATTGGGCAAATGCTAGAAACAGTAAACAATTTCATATTTATTGTTGAGGAGGGGGATATTTTGTTCATAGAGAGGTTATGACACAGTTACACGCTCCATCTGTAGCTAGCTTCTCTACTGAAGCGCAAGTAATTGGCCCAAACGTATATTCCAGTCCATAATGAACAGTCGAGTTTGATAAAAAGTGCACGTGCACAGCCAAAAGAATGTCAAGTTTTAGTGGCCTCCAGGTAACAATTGTACAAATTCGCCTTGTCCCACCCAGGCAGCAGTCCTGCTCAAGTTGGGATAGAAACACAAGCACATAAATAAACACACTCTGAAAATTAGGTACGTGTCAGAAAATATACACTATTCTGTCATTCTTAGTGTGAAACACTTTAGAACATTTCATTTAGTTTAGTTTAGAAGCAGCCTGCTTAAGTAGGCAGCGTATTTATTTTCCACTTGAAATGCAGCCATCTCCTCCTAAGGCCCTTTTTCTTCTGGATAAGCTTATAGGAGCTTTGTGTCTTTTCCTGGCGAAGTCGTTAGGCTTTAACAAATACGTCAGTCAGAAAACCTGCAGTTTTCTTTACAGATAAAGTGAGACCATTTACAGACAAAAATATAACCTCCTGAAGTATTGTAATGCATCTGACACTGGAGACTCCTTCCTTCCTTCCTAAAATCTTTACCGTATAAACAATTATAACACTGTGTGTTTTTTTTAATTAAATATTACTACATATATATTCATATTTATTATTTAGTATTCCACCACACACATCTACTGTATGTGTTTCCAGTAGAATAACGTAATTGTCGTTTACTTCTTTGGTTTTTCGACACACCCTCAGACGCTTTTTAAACTGTGTGCACTGTGAGAGCTGGTGAATACGCTGACAGAGAAGGCACAGCTGTACGCTCTTTAGCTCTGCTCCTGGCTCCGAGCCCTTACTGGGTGTGATGGAGGTAGCAGAGAGGAACTCCACCCTGTGCAGTGCTGAGTGACTTACAGTTCCCTCCACACCGTCAGCTATGAAGTGAGGTCCTTGACCTCTGCACCACCCTGAGGAGACTCTCCTTATCACGTTTTCTTTTTTGTGCTTTCCGACTCCACCCAAGCCTTTCTCACTATTTTTTCTCTTCCCTTTTAATATGTCACCAAATACTCAACGTGGTGGGGCCAGTAATTCTGAAAACAGTGTTTTAAAGAGAAAAATAAAGGCGCTTTTTAAACATATCTTCTAGATGTATCTGTATGTAATATATATCTATATAGATCATTAAAAAAAAGTAAAGTTGGCGTGTCTGTACATTGAAGATATTTGCGAAAAAAAAAATTTGAGGGGATGCAAGATGAGTAATAGAACACATCAGGATTTTGGGGGGAATTTTTATCTGTCTGTTTGTGCACACATCACATATAAACTACTGAACGAATTTTAATATCATTAAAAAATAAACCTTGAAAAAAAGAATTAGTTCATCTCAAAATTCAATAGGTGGCGCTTTTTAATACACACTTATGAGAAATCTACTTAATAAACGCAATCTCACCCCTTCATTCCACGTAAAAATTTTACTCCATTCAGAAATTCATCAGACAGCGTTGTACGTATTTTAAAACGAACTGATGAGTGTGCAATTAAATTCCATGCAAACAAAGTTGAGGGCACATCGATTATAATATATTTTTACTGAGAGAGAGAGAGAGAGAGAGAGAAAACAATCTGTAATTGGTGCTGGGATTTATGTAGATCGCTCCAAATCTGGCACTATGGAATAATTGCTAATTTTACAAAGACTGTTCAAGTCTGGCTGTTTTGATTCTGCGAAATAACAGAACAAAATTATGAGATTAAAAACTCCCTTTATTTCTCTACAGTATATAATCCCCTGCTACACTAATGCACTTATCCCAGTGTTTCACTAGTGCTTGGGTACCATCAAGGTAGAAAGTTTTCTCAGTACGCCGGAACCTTGATCAGACTGCCTGCTTTGGGTCTGAAACCCTGGCCTCCCAGGAACTCCTTTAAAATGGAAATGTCTTGGGGAGAGGTCAAGACTGTACTAGGGATGCGTCAATAAACCCCTAGCCGAGTTCCTGTAATGTGCAAGTGCTGCTGGTGAATGATTGCGTGTACAGTTCCCGCAGACAGATGCAGCGCTTCCACAAGTTGGCGATGCCGATTTTCGACGATCAGATGTTCAGCGCGTTCTGGGATCATTATTCATGAACAAACTTTCTTCTTTAAAAAGTTTGCACCATTCAGTGTTGCACTGTGGCTAGGGGTCTTGTGCTAATGTCAGTTGGTTTTATTACACCTTCATTCAACAGAAATCTCATCTCAAGTCCCAGTTTGACCTGAACGCTCCTTGTAATCAGTCTAACACGTGATTTGGAGCTAAAATATGACTCAGGTTTTCGATTATTCATTTCAGATTTAGATATTTCCTTTTACTTATTTCCTAAATGATGCCAGTATTTGTTGTAGCATAGACTTGATCTAAAATAAGCCGCTTTTCCATATTGAAAGAATTTGAGCCAAATCTCATCTCTTTTTACATCATTCACAGATTTACTTTCTCTGCTCTTAAATGGAAACCATCCATGAGAAAAGCATGTTAGCGCCGCTGATGTTGCTACAGCTGCTATAATAACTGCAATTATTTCTCTAACATCCCTTCCTCTTTCTCTTTTTCTCCCATTCCCTATCTTTCTCTTTCTCCCATTTATAAACTTCTATACCCACACACACACACACGCACACACACACATAGAAAGGAAGAAACACAGACCGCTGTCTAAACACCAGTTCCTTAAACCTGTTCCGCTCATGAGTCAAAGGTCCATGAGAATATTTTTCCAACCGTGCAGAGAGAAGCCCAGGGCTGATCATGAATGTAAATACATCCTAAAGTTTCTCACTGCACTCTCGTTGCCCTCTCACACCACAAATCCAATCACTGCTTCAAACTCCAATCAGACATGCTAAATTTGGGAATCGCACACGTTAGTCGTGCCGTTTGCCGGACATTTCCGGTTCAGCAGGGATGTCCAGGGTTGGAGGGATTGAACACATGGTTCGAGGTCATTGAAGCGCTATCGCTCTCTGACTGAGTAAGTAATTAAATAGGAAATCATATACAATGCAGGGTGCTTATGTTTGCACATTTTCACACACACACACACACACAAAACACAAAGGTCTAGGTAAATAGTACAACCCAGCAGGATTTATGTGGTGGTTGTGGTTACGTCAACTTTGGGACACTATTGGCATGAAGTTGTTTTTCAAAGTCGGAATACTTTAATGAAATGGCGTCGGAACAATGTTGACTATGACTATGTTTAGTTGAAATAAGAACCCCAACACAATGACGCAAATACAAAATACTTCAAAACAATATTTATTTCTAGCGTTTAATCTCACGAGTGAGCTACGTATATTTACATATAATACATATATTATATACATATATCCCGCTGATAGAAGAAGCTTTGTGATTTTTCCCTTTCTCCAACTAAGAAGATGGCCTAAGCGAGTCTTGAACTCCTGTTGGTGGGGTGAGAACAGTGTGAGCTTACCACAGAACCGCTTGGGAACATTCCGCTGAGGCTAGTCCATGCACAAATATTGCTTTGTCAAACAAAATATCTCCTCCAAGTCAAAAAAAAAAAAAAAAACAGACAATTGCAATTTACCAAAACTTTAGATCAGAAAGTAGCAAATAGGCCAAAAAAATAAGTCACTTAACGTTCTGGAAGGGAAACAGTTTGGAAGTGGAGTGAGCGGATATTACAGTGGTGTCGTTTGAGAGCTCTTATACACTTCAAGGTAATATATTTAAAATAAAATGAAACTTACAGATACTGCACTGTCCTGATGTTGTCCCGACAGCAGATGAAGTCGCAACGTCATTACGACTATATATAACGATCGTCCAATGTGAGCCGAAGTGAAGATTTTCTCCCACCATCAGTTATATAATCACAACTCAGATACTATTCCTTGTCCTTGAACAATCTCTCTAGCCTCCCACAGGAATGTCTTTTTAAAATATTTAGAAGAGGAAGAATCCATTCCTTGGAATATAAAAAAGCAATATTGCATAAATTGTGTTTCTGGCAAAAATGCGTTTGTTTTTTGCATGAAAAGCCAGAAGCTCAGATGCTTAATATTTATATATTTCATTTATACGTTTTGTGGTTTCGGACAGTATATGACACAGTTTTCTCTATAAAGGCAGAATGATGGCTTAGTCATTGACTAAGAATAATGGCACTATCGCCTTGGACCTCCAGGGTCAGGGTTCGATTCCCGCCTCGAGTCTGTGTGCATGGAGTTTGCATGTTCACCCATGCTGGGTGGGTTTCCTCCAGGTACTCCGGTTTCCTCCCACAGTCTGAAGACATGCAGTATAGGATAAGTGGCGTTCCCAAATTGCCCGTAGTGTGTGAATGAATGTGTGACTTGCTATGGATTGGCGCCCCTTCCAGGGTGTCCCCCACCTTGTGACCCATGTCTCCTGGGATAGGCTCCAGGCCCCTTGTGACCCTGTATACAGGATAAAGCAGAATAGACAATGAGAGAGTGAGTGAGTAAGTTTTTTTCTATAAAATTAACCAGTGTCTGGATCGATCCAATGATGAAAAAATTTTTAAGCCACGTCTGTCAAATGCCGTAATGTTAAAAATCAGTTGAGATCTTGAAGTCACTTGAGCTTGCATTACACTCCTGTTTTTTTTTTTTTTTTATCATTCCAGACTTCCATCAAGACACATTGTTTTGCTCAGTTATTCCTTTTTTACCTTATTGTTTTATCATCAATATATACAGTATGCTTCATTTGAAACCAAATCACGTTTTGCCTTCAAACCTTGGGCAGCTTCAATTGTTCTTACAGTCTTAATAGACTTTTAGTCCATGTTTGGAGATAATAGTGTTTAAGACACTGACAGAAACCACATTAGGTGGTTAACACAGTGCTTTATTCTCCTTATTCTACAGCAATTTGTTATAATTATGTTTTTTATTCATTACATTTGATTATAATTTCAATTCATTTTGTGAAAGGTCCTTGAATTGCTTAGTATTTGGTCTTAATTGCATTATTGCAGGTACAAACATTCATCCCCTCTCCAAGCTTTTTTTCCTCCCCTATTTTTTAAATACTAATAACAAAAAAAAAGAGTGTTTAATGTTTGTGAGAATTCTGAGAACTGATTAAAAACCATGTAAAGAAAACCTCACTACACACAGTTTTTATTCATTAATAAGGTATATTCTTACTATAGCAATAATTACGTATTACATGTACAGTACATAAGTATAAAACAAGTAAATGAGTATAAAACTTAAACTTCATTGCTACTTCATATTTCTCAATAGTTTCTTGTAAAGCTGAATCGACTCAATTTACATTCGCTTGTTAACCAGATGTACATAAAGTCGTTTGGAAAAACAGCGATAATGAAAGGCATAAAAACCTAAGACATGTGCTGTCGGTGTAATTCTTCAGTGAATTATTTAAGCTCACACAAATGTGAAGTTATGAGGACACATGGGAAAAGCCAGAGGCCAGCTGTAGAAAAAATAAATGTGTGTACTTGTGTATGTGTTGAGGGGGTTGCTATGTAGGCAGTCTGCTACTAGTCTCTAAAGTGTGATGAATGTTAGCACTGAAACGCAACTTTTTCATGGAGACGACATAAGAGCAGGGTGAAGATTTATGTACGGCTTAAGCGGTTTACGCTACTTCTTCTGTGTTAATTGATTACGTCGCAGGAATGATTAGGCAACAACAAAAAACAAACTGATGTCCGCAGTTTTTTTCCTTATCCCTAACAAAGCACATCGGTTCGTGTCTGATGTTTTCTGCTTCAGCTTTTCCCTGTTGATATCAAGCTAATGGAGACTATTAGTAATGCAAGTCTATCTTAATCAAAATCCTTTCCTTAAATATCTGGCTTAAACACGGATCTAATTCTTCGCTGATGTTACACAGGCTTCCAGCTGTGCTTCAGTGTGCATTCCTGTCATCTATAAGCTTTGAAAAAGACTTCACAAGGCTTAAGAAAAAAAAAGACCATAGGGTCAACTGAAGCTAATTTGAGAGTGCATTTATGGAAAAGTATTCGGGCAAGACATACTTTCATCATGTAGATATGTAAGTCTTGTACCTCCAGAATGTAGGAAATTAGCTTGGGAGATGAATTCAATTTGATATGAGTGAACATTGTGTAAAGTTCAGATTTGTCGTCTAAAGTTCTGCAATGGATCCGTGACATTTCATATGTCACGTATGACATTTCTGACATGTTCTCAAATGTTTTTATAGCCAGAGACTCATTTAACTCGTAAATATATTCCTTGGCCAGCTTGAATATAAATTCAAAATTGTCATCTTAATATTTTTTGAAAAGCCAAAGAACTTTCTATTCCTGAGTGTTCCACTGACAGATGAAAATCAGGCCTGGGTTGACTTTGGAGGTTGACTTTTTTTATGTATTTATATTACAAGGGGTGGTCATAAATTGTTATTATTGCTAAGAAAAAAAATAAAGTCACTGAATGTTGCTCGTGAGCTTAGTCCTTCCCTTCATATCCTCCACCTAAGGCGACACACTTCTCCAAATAATGGAAGAGCCTTTGAAGAAGCCTTCTTTTTGGCTCTAGAGGAAAAGATCTACCTCAGTAATCAACCCAGGCCTGTCATTCAACCCCAGCCATGAAATGGTTGCAAGAAGAAATATTCATGAACATACTCATTTCTGGAGAGGTAATTTGGGCAAATATTTGAAAGCTGTTTTTTTTTTTTTCATACTATAATGTGCATTTTATGACCGCCCTGTGTACATATTGGGGCGGTGGGGACTCTGGTGAGTTACTGATTTGTGCAGTTTGATCCCCAGCTCCGCCAGGTTGCCGCTGTTGGGCCCTTGAGTAAGGCCCTTAACCCTGTTTGCTCCAGGGGTGCCGTATAATGGCTGACCCTGTGCTCTGACCCCCATCTTACTAACGAGAAGCTGGGATATACAAAGAATAAAGAATTTCACTGTGCAGTAAAGCATGCCATGGCAATGCTTCACAGACCTTTGGGAGTTGAAAACCAATGAGCTATAAGCTAATGGAACAAAAAGTCTATTTCACCCCAAAACTTTTTCTTTCATGAATAAATCCCATTCATCCAAAGTTCTTCTATGTGATATGTGCCACACCCCTATTATGTTTGATGGCATTTGCTTCATTGTTTTCTCTCTCTCTCTCTCTCTCTCTCTCTCTCTCTCTCTCTCTCTCTCTCTCTGTCCCCTCCTCTATGTTTAAGGTCAACATGGGGACCACTCCCTTCAGGGTTGAAGCAGGAGCTGCACCTCATTAAAAGCAATTGTTTGGCCTGCTGCCTTTCCCATCTTCACTGGCAAAAGAGAGCGAGAGAGCGAGAGAGAGAGAGAGAGAGAGAGGAAACAGGAAAAAGGAACTTCTACTCCCTGTGCCTGGACGGAGCAGTGAGAGAAAGGGAGAGTTCTAGTGCTTCAGTCATAGAGGAGGGATGTCTATGTTTCTTTTTGCTTCTCGCAGGGTGTCTGCGCTCTGAAACTCTGTGGATGTACACGCGCTACTTGTTCATGCCCCTCAGTTGGGGAAATATGCCTTACCTGCCTGTCTCGGTCACTGTCTGCCTGCTGGGCTGCTTCCTTACAGGTTGGTTAAAATGCTGTTTTCTTTAATCCTGTATTTCATTTGATTCATTCTCCTTTTTTCTACTTAAGGGCCTTAGGTTTGGATGACTTGACTCTTGGTTTTTCCTTAGATTATTTGCTTTGACTCCTTTTTTTTCTTCGTTGAGTTGTTTTGTCTGAGTTAGTTAGTTTATATATAATTGACCTTTGTGTATCGTCTCAGAAAACGAGACAAGATCTGCTTAGGGACGACTAGACACCCACGTGATGGCATGTTTACTTAGTTTAATCCTAAACTAGACATCCGTCTAAAAAAAGAGACAAAAAAAAAAAAACATTCTTGACTATTAAAGACCAAATCACGTGATACAAATGGATATGGTTCTAAGCCTAGATTTTTTTTAATTAGCAATGAAGGCAAGTTAGTCTGGCCGATGAGTCTGGGAAACGTTTTATTAGTGCTCCCAGTGCAGTCTTATATACCGCTCACAGGTCAAACTGACATTAATAAACCACTCACAAGCTTTAGGGATCAGCCTTTGGAACTGATGATTATTTGTGCTGTGTGTGTGTTGTGTGTGTGTGTGTGTGTGTGTGTGTGTGTGTGTGTGTGTGTGTGTGTGTGTGTGTGTGTGTGTGTGTGTGTGATTCGATGCTGTGCTGTCTGACAATTCATAGTCATAATGCTGTGGCACTGTATACGATAGGAATATACTGTACATCACGGGCACATCCATGGACTTTTTTAAACAACAGATGCCTAACACACAGAAATAAAAGCTTTAAATGCTCTGGTCTTGCTGCTGTATTGCTAGTTATGACTAAAAGTCATGGAAAACCGTTTCATGGGAAACTGCTTATGATTCACAAAAGATCAACACATGTTGTTTTTCTTCGCCTTGTCCAAGTCCAATTACTGAGCAATTAAGGATTATTATTTGTCTTGAAATTTGAGACGATTATGTAGGAATTGTATCTAAATTAAAAGAGACATATTTTTATACTATATTTTATACTACGAGCATCTCATCATCAACGCGTCACTTGTGGCTTCACCATATTTTTCTTGTAATTTTTAATCCTTTTGATGTTTTTTTTTTTCATATCATTTGCATGCAATGTTCAGTTAAATCCTTTAGTTTTTAGTATATTTTTCCCCTCTCTAGCCTCATGCACTCACTCATAAAAAAATAGCCAAGAGTAATGTGTTCTGATATTACACCAGTGGAATCAGCTCACTTTTTATATACTGATTAACTATACTAGGCAGGATGGAGAAGAAAAAGAATGAATAGTGAAATTCACAATATTAATTTGCAAACTGAATGAGTAAAACAAAATTATGAGATTCTCATACATCCCTATTTGTAAATCATGGCATCTAGTTTAATTTAAAAAAGGGCTTTCTCCATGAGTTAGATTAGATTGAGCTACAAATATCCCGCCATTTACTTTTTAATTTTATTTTATTGTTTTCTTCCCACAATTAATTTTTTCATCATTCAGCTTTTATGGATTGATTAGCAAAGATGCTCCAGAGCCGGAGTCTCAGCTCCATATTATCACCAACTCTTCCAATGTAATCAGCTTAAATCTGGTGAATGCTACACTTTTTTTGAATGCGTCTCTCAAAGTTGCTCAAGCCAAATGTAAAGTACGTCCTTATATATTTTAATGTAAGTCTAAACAATTACTTTGAGATCATACACTTTGCGTTGTATATTATGAGTATTTGGGACATTAAATAGTCTTGCATATTCCGCTGGATATTCCGCTCAGCTTTCCAAACCACATCTATTTCCCACGGTGATGATCAAGAAATTGCAATAAGTGAATCGAAAGATAGAACTAGGTACTAATTATGATTAAAAAAACAAACAAACAAACAAAAAAAACAAGACTGATTGAGTGATGTCCAGCCAATTCCACAGAAATTACCATGATACAGTGCTGCATAAGTTTGTAATTATGATGATGCCATACATGCAATAATAATGTATTTCTTATTGCTATATCGAGCCACTATGTTGCTTCATGTTTCTTGAAGAACTTTCTCCTTCTGCCTTTCGTAAATAAGATCCAATGCTAACTTCTCCATACTGCCCTTTCACAGCTCAACTATTTTCCCCATACCATTAATGTATACGTGAAACGATTTACCACCAGTTCCACGTCTGTCTCAAATTCCATGGCAGATAACCGTTTAATTCCTCGGCAATTGAGCTTAAAGATAAGCACCAAAAACAACATGTGTTGATGATTTGTGAGCGTTTCCCATGAATTTTAGACAATGACTAGCAGTTAGGCAAAGCATAACTGATTATCTAATCAGTCGCTGCCTCGGCAAGACGAATGGAGCGTTAATGAACTGCTACGAGCTACTGCTGCGCTTTCACTGTTTCCTCGCTCACGAGCCAAACCTAAGCCTTGATCTGGTCAATGTTCTCTCACCCGCCTAATTTTGCGTTTTGCTTCATGAGCACACCCACGATATTAATGATAATCATTAAATAGTCGTTAAATGATCATTTTTGTTAAATCCAATTTGACGTATTGTCAATTGTCACTAGCATAAATGGACCAGATAGAGATATAGAGATTAATTACGATAAAGTATAAATACCTTGTTTAAACGGTGGAATTAGTTCTGAAATTAATCCAAGGGCAGATCAACAGTGTTTCCTAATGTAAAATATAATGTTGAAATCCCAGGACTTCTAGAAATAAATTAATCCTGTGTTTTTCTTTAAACGGTAATAGGAATAAATCCAAGTGTCAGGAATGTAAATAAAAAATAACCGATGCACTCCTTGGCAGATTATAGCCAAGAAATAAGTTCGCGTGTCAGAGATATCTCTGCTACTTCCTTCCAAGCTTTATTCCTTTCATTCGTACTCTTTCTATCCACATTTACTGATAAGTTGAATATTACAGGATGAGATAAAACCATTATTAAAAGGTTTGCTTCCCAATGTCATGCATCAAACAGTAAACAGGGACATAAAGACAGATAGGAACTTGGAAGTGTGAAGAAACGTCCAGAAGATTGGTCTGAAGAATTGTGCAACATGAGTTTGACGTTTTATTTATTAATATGCAATGATCTCTTTTGAAAAGTTGAAATAAGTTTTGCTGTCCCGCTTTCCGGAGATGGTCTTCATGAGAGTTTTGTCATGATGCTTGATGGGTTTTGCGAATGCAATTGACAATACAATGTTTTTGCATGAACTGTTCTGGCCTGTTGTTGGTGTTGTTTCTCAATAACCCAATGTTCTATATGTGCTATTTCATAGTTTGGAAATCTCCAGTATTGTTCTGGAATGTAGAAAATACATCACTGAATAAAAAAGAAAAATGAATAAGAAGGTGTGTCCAAAACTTTTCACTGGTATTGTGGTACGTCCTGACCTCACATCCATTACGTCCATCATTATCTCATCGCTACAATACTCATACAGTACATCATGTGATCTACTCATTAGTAAATGTTTTGTTTTGTTTTTCTGAAGAAATGAACTCCCAAAGTGTCAGAGTTACAGTGTGTCATCAGGAGAAGCTTTTTAACTATAGACCAGAATGTTTTTTTTTTACTCTGGTGGAACAGGAGCCGGACATTCCATTTAAAACCCTGCTTTGGTCTGAAATTCATTCCTTCAGATTGTGGGATTGTTGAGACAACAAAATGATGCAATTTGCATTTCCTCATAGAAATAATGGGGGTATAGGAGCAGCTAATAGTGAAGAATAAGGAAGGACAAAAAGAATGAAAAAGGAAAGAAAAGATAAAAGGAAAGAAAACATTGATGTTATAGACTCCAAGGGACCACGAAAAATGGAAATGATCAACTACAGTATGTGATGTCATGATGTTTTAGTGGTTCGTATTGTCACCTTGCACCTTCAGGGTCTGGGTTTGATTCCTGCCACAGGTCTGTGTTTGCATGTTCTCCCAGTGCTTGGTTGGTTTCCTCCGGGTACTCCGGTTTCCTCCCACAGTCCAAGACATACAGATTTGTCGTTCTCAAATTTTCTTTTAGTGTGAGTGTGTGTATGTGTGTGTTCCTGTGATAGATTGGCTCCAGGCCCCCCGTGATCTCGATACAGGATAAAGTGGTATAGACAATAAGTGAGTGAGTGAGTGATGTCACATGCTTTCATTGCCCATGAATTAGCTACACAATATCTATGATGTATAAGATCATATTCAGGAACGTGGGAATGGCTCCTAATGCTCCTATTTATTAATTTTTTATCAAAATTGCTGATTGGCCAGTTTTACAGCTCTGTGTGACATCACTGGAGAAGGCAGTTTCATTGTTTTTGAACCTTAACTATTCAACATTTTCAAAACTAAAAACAGATATTATGCAAAAATTATCTTTAGAATCTTTATTGAACAGTTCTGACAGCATTTGTAAATTATTTATTCGTATAAAATTGAGTGGTTAAATGAATATTTTCATATGAAATATGTTGGATTTACCACCTGCAGCATAACGCACCTCCAATTCTATGGTTTGACTCAGTGTTAATAAATATTATTCCTTGACATTCAAAGAAACCTTTTCTTCATAACTGCTATGATATACCAGCACACTTCCTACGACTGCCTTATGTAGATTTACAGTGCAGTTGACCTTTAATACAGTGGTCTAATGTAAATTTAGAATGTACCGAACACCCTGTTTCAAGATTTCATTGTTACAGATATGCGACAGCTTTCCAAAACCATTAATACACTATAGGACCGAGCGTGTCTACAGTAGTAGCGCCTCTGGTTCAGTAACCGTGTGCTCAAGTACCCTCCCAAAACAGCCACTAATCACTCTCTAGGAACAACAATATCAAGCCTGTGTTTTACTTCTTGGAATGAAAGATAAGAAGCAAAGCCATTCTTCATTCTAACAGCTTTTTTTGAGATACTTTGGAAAGGTTTTGAACTGAACCCGGTAACATAACCTTAGCTTAATTAACATCAATATTTATAGCCCACAAGATGATCTACTGCATTGCTATTGTTTTATATGAGGTAAAGAAGGCTGTCGTGTTTTCATGCCAAGACTAGCTTTCGTAAACATTCTGTTTTACTTCTGCATATGGAAAAAAAGACAGTTTGTGAATCAGGCAACTGTGTGTACTGACCAAATGAATAATGTCATTAGTACAGGCTGCAGAAACGAGGTTCCTCTGCAGCGGTTTTTGGGGCGTAATCTCTTTGATAGTGTGAGAACAACAGCCTGAGGGTACAGCCATTGCTCTTCTGAAGTGAAAGTCCAGTTAATTTTATTTGTGCACCTTACAAGGTGGTTGTTCTACTCTGTGGAGACCTTGGGCCTGCTGGAGAGGTTACTGTATATCTCACAGTTGGCCTGGGAATGTCTGACGATCCCAAAGGAGGAGCTCAAACTTGGGACAGCGCCTACGTAATTCTGAGTAGTTTGTTGCCATTAGGACCCTCATGGGACACGCAGAAAGACAGAAGAATAAGTCAAATAAGTTATTTAGAATGTTTTTATGAAAAATTGCCCTATTCAAAAGGAACACATGGTCACATCTGGTCACATGGGCAATGAACAGAACTCAGAACTCAAGGGCAATGAACAGAACTCACTCACTCATCGTTTATACCACTTTATCCTGTATACTGGGTCATGGGGGGGGGGGGGGGGGGGGG